>CAAKHF010008305.1:120388-134184 GCA_901007745.1 Hippocampus kuda
CTCCTCCTTTTTCACACACACACACACACACACACACACACACACACACTTTCTCCTGAATGAATGTCACGACAGAGGAGGAGGACCACGATGCCTCCCTGATTCATTCATGCCAAACACACACACACAAACGCGCGAGTTAGAGCGTCATCTTTTATCATCATCGCCATCGCCTCACGTGGAAGTGAGACCGAATTTCTGTGAGAGTCATTTTTAGAAAGACAACTTGTTACGGTCACAGAACAGATGGAGTGGTGCGCGCACACACACACACACACACACACACACACATGTACACACACCCTCTGCTGGTGGGTTTCAAATGTTACATCACATCTTCATGTGGGACTGAAAGTTTGGCATTTGGATAAAAAAAGGATTGGTGATGATAGAAGGAAAGACCTAGTGGGAGTGTTCCAAAAATGCAGACTATTTTTGAGCAGTCCAAACTGGAATCAAACCAGGGGACTTGTTGCTGTAAGGCAGCAGCAAGAGCCACTGTTGCAACCAAAAGCATGCTATGAAGTATATTGCAAAATTTGACGTCATTTTTTGTCGCGGGCCACATTATAGTTCCCAGTTCCCTTGGAGGGCCGTTATGACTGTGAAACCATATAAGGAAGTCAAGAATAATGGTTTATGCAACTGTAGTTTAAGTTACTGTCATGAGGGTTTGGGTAACAAGAAAACTTACAATAGCTCTCTTGTACATTACCTACGAGAATTTGAAATTTTGGTGAAAATTTTAGCAAGCATCATAGAAGTCAACATGTTTGATTTGCTTCCGCGGGCCACATTGATGTGGCCGGCCAGATCTGGCCCCCAGGCCTTGAGTTTGACACCAGTGCTCTAAAGAGTGCCGCAGGACCGCTACTTGCCCCCCTGCAGTTTGCCGACCGAGCAAACAGGTTAACATGAGGCTACAGTTTTGTTCATACGTTTTGTCAAGTCCACCCTGCTCCTCCCTCTTGCCTGCTTTTTGGGGTCCTCCACCACCACGTTCATGACAGCGGATGTGTAAATTCCGACATTCATGTGTAACACCAATGCATCTTTTAGGATAGGCACAAATATGCCAGGAAGGCTCAATGTCGGTCCAACGTAAACGGAACATAAATGTAAATTAATGTATTTTTTATTGACGGTTGGGCGATTACATCATTCTGAAGCTGTCCCCAGTACTATCAGCACCTATGCTCTGAGCTGGCATACAACTTTATTCATCAATGATTTCTTACTAATACATTTCCGGTTCGCAGTTAGTGGACTCATAGTCTGGATCCCGTGAGGTTCAAGGTGAGGTATTTGGGATGTACCTTGCATTAGGCGCAATAACCTTCTTATAGATGATCTGTCTTTGCATCGCAAGTCCAACGGCTCGAGGCAGACGGCCGCCCTCATTACGCTTGCAAACCTACGGAATTGCACATCTTGATGGAAGGGAAGCAACGCGCCATTGAATGCAGTTGTACTGCCCTCTGCTGGATGGAAGTCAACATTACAACGGACGAGAGAAACATTTTGTCCTTCTGAAGTCAAGGTGATTTGTAGAGCCCACTATCATCTTCAACGAGTCTCAAACGGCGTCACAACCCCTCAGCAAACGAATATTTGCGACATCTACTGATCTAAACGCCCCTACCGGGCAAAGAAAAGCTCCAAAACCCCAATGTAGACATTTTTTTAATGCTGAAATATCACACAGGATAAGGACAACATGTTTAATCACAATTTTATTTGTTATTGTTTTATATCATGATTATTTTAATCTTTTATTCATTGTGTTATACTTTTACGTTTGTTTATTCGCGTTTACGGCACGAACGGTGCCGGCGACGTCATATGACAAACAGTTTTTCCCGCTAAACATCCAGGCAAACCTGGGGGATTAGGCCTCGCCCCCTATTTGGACCATCTGATTTGCCCACTCGCGCAAGCGCACTTGACATCCCCGCACCTCCCCCTCGTCGCTGTATTGCCGTTAATCCGCGGATGTCAGTGCGGCGTCATGGCGGACATCAAGACGGGAATCTTCGCCAAAAATGTGCAGAAAAGGCTCAACAGAGCGCAGGAGAAGGTAAGCGGCAGAGGCAGCGGATGCACGAGGAGAAAGACGAAGAGGAGGTGATGATGCAGCCGAGGAGGAGGACGAGGAGGAGGTGATGGACGGACACTGACGTCCTTGCAGGCCGCGAGAGATTCCCAACGTCAAATGTGGACGTTTTTAGACTGCGATACCAATGACGTCGCCGTTGAGCGAAAGGCACCACATGAAACGCGCCCCCCAAAGCCAGATGCCATTTTTTGATTAATTGGCTCAACACCTACGGAGACGTCACTCAACATGAACGTTCTGTTTTCTCGCGAGATAACGTCACGTGTGACTCGTTTAGCTACATAGTATATCGGCAGTACTTGTGGACATATCATATTCATATCCAGTGTGTATTTGTGTGTATTTTTAGAAGTGTTTTAATATTGCCAAATCGATGTTGTGATATTCAACATGTGCCTCAAGAAATTAAATTTTTATTTAGTGAAACTTTTTTTTTTCATGTGGTGAAATAAGTAGCCTCATTTTATTCTTAACTAGTTAATTGTAATAACATTACACAATTTCTGATCTGCTACACACACACAATTTATAAACAGCTAATTAAATACAAGAAACCTCAGAACAAACTTGAATACTACCATTATGAGTTCATGCAAGGATTGTCATAGCAAAATGTCGGGAGGATATCAAAATTAATATTAAAGGTGCATGAAAAATATGAAAGGGAGGGTTTGCGCTTTTGTAATTGGTAGCAAGATTTGCACGTAACCTCACTTGACTCCTCCCTCCACACCCTGAAGTGTCCGTCCAAAGCCACGCCCCTCACTTCTTGCCCAAGTGCACCATGTTTGCCAATAACAGGATTCAAAATAAAACTAGAGGCATAAATTGTGGCCCGATTTGATGAAATACACGATTATGATATGTCTAACGCAAATGACGGCTCAGGTGTTGCAGAAGCTGGGCAAAGCCGACGAGACCAAAGATGAACAGTTTGAACAAGTTGTCGTCAACTTCCGAAGACAGGAGGTAAACACCAAACTGACACACAACCACCATTACTGCGTCACATGTGTGGAGGGACAACCGAAGTGCCGCACACTCGCGTTGTTTCCCTGTTGCGTGACATATTAACGATTGCCTTGCGTGTCAGTGTGAAGGTTCGCGACTGCAGAGAGAGATGAAGGCCTACATGTCCGCTATCAAAGGTGACACACACGTCGCACGGTGTTGGGAGCATGTGTGTGGTCGGGCTTTTGCAATTCATTCATTTGATACGTGCTGTGAGTGGATCATGAACGATATGCCAGGACGCTAATGGCGCCACTAATGCTCAGTGCCGCGGTTGCTGTGCAGGGATGCAGCAGGCCTCCATCAACCTGACGCAGTCTCTCCATGAGGTCTATGAGCCAGACTGGCACGGAAAAGATGATGTGATGACCATTGGCAAGGTACGCCTTTGTTTTTGATCATGACGGTGCAGCCCCCCTAATTATGTCAACACTCCAAAAAGATTAAAGTGTCTTTTTTTTGGATATGTAACATCGTGTAGGATGAGGTGGGCTATGCTCAATGTGTTTTTTTTTTTTTTTTTAACTTCCCCTGTAGGATTGCGATGCACTGTGGGAAAACTTCCACAATAAGCTGGTGGACTCGACGCTGCTGAATCTGGATGGATACTTGCAGCAGTTTCCTGACCTGAAGGTGATCGGCTGTCACCGTGATCAGATTTTTGAAGCCTTCTGCATCACTGACGCCTTCACGTCTTTAGACCCGTGTGGCCAAAAGAAGCCGGAAACTCATCGACTACGACAGCGCTCGTCATCATGTTGAAACGCTGCAGATGTCCGGGATGAAAAATGACCGCAAGATGCTGAAGGTCACCAGTCAACCGTCCAAATGTCTTTTGTCCGTCTCTCTGTGTGACAATTCTTTGAAGCTGCACTTGAGCCACCCTGTCTACAGCTTTCCGGCCGTTAGTGGCTACAGGCCTTGTTCCGTAGCAATAGAAACCTCGAGGTCTATAATCGAGAACTCCAACTATGAATGAAGCAAACCTGATGGAATAATAATTTTCCAGCATCCAGTAGTGATCTGTGTTCTGTATTTCATTTTACAGGCTGATGACGAGTTGCGAAAGGCTCAGAGAGTGTTTGATGAGCTCAACGTTGGTCTGCAAGATGAACTTCCAACTCTTTGGGACAGGTCCCTATCATCTAATCTGATGTCTATTTCAGATATATACAGTCATACCTCGGTTTTCGATCATAATCCGTTCCAGAAGGCTGTTTGAAAACCGATTTGTTCGAAAACCGAAACCACGCTCTTTTAAAAAAAAACTTTTTTGAACACGTCTGCTCACAATGGAACGCTACACAAGGAAGCGTCACTTCCTCGTGTAAGGAAGGCGAGATTAGTCAAGTGGCGCATTCACGTGCGCTCAGTTTGGTCGAGAACCGATTTTCGGTCATAATCTGAGGCATAAAAAACTCGAAATCTTTGGTCGAAAACTGAGGTTTGACACCTGCAATGAATGGCCTATTTTGTAATTTTTTTTCATATATCGGACGCACCGCATCATAAGACGCAATCTACAATGCATCCACTAGATGGAGTTATGCTCAAGGAAATGCCAACAGAACACGACACTACACTACACCCTGATTTATATGGTGACGATCAGATGTAAAACGTATTTAATAAAGCAGCGACACAGTTCACTTAACCAACAGCAAGTTATAACATTGACTCGTTAACATTGAACTCTCTTGCCGCTGCTCTATTTCCGTGTTCAACTGCGTAACCGATCGCCTTAAGTTTGAACTCTGCGTTGTCAGCATGTCTCGAGCGAGGAGCCATTTTGGGGTCGACGTATTACCGTAATGACCATACACAAGACACATCGGATTTTAAGGCGCACTGTGAGCTTTTAAGAAAATGGAAGGCTTTTAGGTGCGCCTTTTCGTGCGGAAAATACGGTAGTTCGAACTTATTATTGTTAAGATTTTCAACGCGAACATGAATGTCAGCCAGATGCATCGATTCTATGCAAATAATTATAATAATTGCAAATGTTTTCTTCACTTTAAAATTGTGCTAAATAATTTTGAATCGGATTAGATTGTGAATTTTCTTTTTTGTGTTTCAGTCGAGTCGGATTCTACATCAGCACCTTCAAAAGCGTGACGAGTCTGGAGGCCAGATTTCACCGAGAGATTTCTCTGGTGTGGCGGGACGTCATGAAATCAACCACTCGTTCAAATTGAAAGGTTCATGCAGTCAAAGGATCTCTTTTCTCTGCTCCACGCGATGGCTTTTCTCAACGTGTAGGTGTGTAAGCAGCTGTACGAAGTGATGATGCAACTGAGTGAACAACACGCTGACAAAATGTTCACCATCCAAGGAGCACCCAGGTATGGAGGTCGGCGAGATAACGTCCGGTGTTTTGTGTTATGGATGTTTTTCCTTATGTCTAAAATGCCACAATCATGCAGTGGGTAAACATTCCAATCGACAGATGGATCAGTGATGTGTGAGCGATGCTTTCAAAGCTTCATGAAACTTCGTCAGTAAGGTCGACTTTCAACTCTTTCCAATTTGGCTAGTGATTCGGGGCCGTTGCGGCTGGCTCGGACGCCTTCACCCCCCGAAGACGAAAGTCCACCCGAGAGTCCAGACGCCGGTTCCAATCACATGCTGCGCCCGGTTTCTCCCGGGCCACCGCGTCCCAAATCTCCCATGCAGGTAAACAAGTCGACCGGTGCGCGCGGGAATCCGAGTTGTGTGTGAGTGAAGACACAAACGTTTGTAATATGTCGTAATGACTTCGCAGCGTTTACGAGAGGATGTAAGCCAAGTTAGTTGAACGCGCACAATGATTTAGCTAGCTTTTTAGCATGCTAGCATCAGGCAAGCGGGCTGTGTTTGTTGTTTAATGTTCTGTGGCTGTTCTTCTTTGCTGCACACTCATCTCTTGGATGGTGAGTGAACTTGTGCCGTGTCACACGTGTGTCAGTGTTTGTGTGGATTAGGAACAATCTAGCGGCATCATGAACATGTTTGTCAAGCGCATTTGGACAAATATGTATGGAAATATGTCGCGTCTACAATTCCGGTTCCCATTTTCTTTGCCCACTCGTGCGGATGCCGAGTGAGTGACGACGGTATTTGTCCTTTGTCCTGTCTGACTGTGTTCATTAAGGCGACTCTGATTTAGGTGCTGAAATTCCTCGACTCATTCACAGCCATTTTGAAAGTTTGAAAGTACTTTTTTAAAAAATCGCCTCCAAACAGCCAGTGAGGTACAAATTTTCCATAGCGTAAAAATGCCCACCACAGTACAAAATGCCAGTAGATGATTAAAATTAAGCTGGAAACTGTTCGAGAGTTGATCCAAACTTTCCTCCCAACTGCCTACAAATATACAGCAAAGAAACATTCCATGGGTGATGCTGATTCACCCCGCCCAGGGCTCGACTATAACGTCAGTGACTTTTTTTTTCTTTCAAATTCACACGCAGACTTGCGTCACCTATTTTCACAATGGCGACACTTACTTTCCACGACCAACCGCGACGCCTTCATTTTTCTACATGTACGGAAAAACACACTCCCAACACATGATGTGTGAAGTGCCTAAACCTGTCTGAATTCCAAACAGTTGGCATTTCTCCCTGTGTGGAGTTTGCATGTTCTCCCCGTGGCTGTGTGGGTTTTCTCCGGGTACTCTGGTTTCCTCCCACATTCCAAAAACATCCATGGCAGGCTAATTGAAAACTCCAAATTCCCTTGTGAGGATAAAGCGGTTCAGAAAATGGATGGATGGAAATCCAAAGTGATGCAACACTGCCACCCACTGGTGTCTGTTTGTTAGTACAGTTACGTGGAAGCTTGAATTTCACTGACGGGCTTGGGCAAGAGACTCTCACTATGCTTACCTGAACAAAAAGATACCTGACGATTACATTTGTTGGCGGCGATAAACAAATGTCCACGACGGTGAATGAGCTTGGTGTTTCCGCAAGTTTTAACGGATTGCCTTTGAGCACTTGACGAGGGTGACGTGATTACAGTGGAGAACGGGGGACCGGGTCAGAGAATCATATTGATCAAAGATGATCGGCTTTAGTTTGATGAAGTGATCCTCTGTTCTGGTCAATCGTGTCAAATAACACAAAAAAACATCGCACAGTTCAAAGTTTTTTTTTTTACTCTCCAAGTGGTTTCAAGAAAAGCTTTTATTTCTTTCCAAATCTTTACAAAGATTGATTCGTGGAACGAATGAGACGAAAGTGAGCTGTGTTCACTGTTCACGGACACTCGGGCGGAAGGAATTTGTGGGAACCGGTGTTGTAGAACCAATGTGTTTTTGTCGTGTTTCCAAGTAATTGCACTTCTACTCGAGTGCTGAATATCAATACCCTCCCCCCCCCCCCATCTCTGCTTCTACCACTGTCAATAACGTGACACCCTTTCCCCGCTTCATGAAAAGTTTAAAACTATGCTTTCTCCGACGTCGACTCCCGCACTGGCCCTCGCCTGCCGGTTGGATCTCTACTGAAATTTTCTGTCAAACCAGCCAGCTGTGAGCTGGCGTCCTGCAGTAGGACCCGCCGCACACCCTGCGCTGTGGCCCGCTCATCGCGCAGGGTGCGGGCTTCTGCGGTTCATTAGTAGGCAACCATCTCAAAGTAGTTTTGCTGCGATTCAAAATTTGGATGGCAGGCAAACAGCATCCTAATGTCGCTTTTGTAATGGCCGTACTGTATTGCGTTCGCTATCGCAACAAAAATGATAATTACGGGAACAAAATGAAGTACGGCCAATTGTTGCCACTCCATACGGTATATTGTGTTTTACAATAATACTTGACCATTTTTATTTATTTATTTTTTGCAATTGCCCAATTCAGTCACGTTCGGTGCATCTTGCTAGGTGTCCCACAGTTGGTGTTTGGGGGTTGGGGGTTTGTTTTTCATCAGATCGTTAGGGTTTGTTATGTTACACAGAAAAAGAAATCTTGAATAGGTGAGTTTCTTTCTGAACGTTAAATGGTACGTAGGCGGACGTTCACCTTAGTTCGAGGCACTCAAGCCAGACAGCATTGAGATGACTGCCAGAGGCCGTATGTTGTCTCATGACAATGTTGCTGTTGTGCAGATGAAAAAGGGCCCCCCTGTGCCTCCGCCCCCCAAAGTCACGCCTTCCAAGGAGGTGGTGGAGGAGCAAATCATCGACCTGTTTGGAGGAGAGTTTTTACCTGCACCATCACCATCTCAGGTCTCTGAGCGATTCAAGGGAAAGGCGCTACGGTTCGGGTTGCCTCATAACTTGTCTTGTGCGTCCACAGCCCAATGAGAGGCCGGGAGAATCGCTCCTTGATCTCGATTTCGACGCCTTCCAGCCGGATGAAAGTGTGTCGCCAGTACCGCAGGTTGTTGACACAAAAGCATCTTCATGCATGCAATGTGAATGGCTGTGTATTAGGCCATATGAAAAAAAAAATCTGTGATGATTTCGGCCATTTTACATCATTTCAGTTTATTCTTTCAACTATTTTTCTACACACTGGGACTTTTTAGCTTCTCTGTTTATTTTGAGGTCACATTAAATAAACCTGGATCAAATGAGAAAAGCTTGGTAATGCCGCTTTATGAAATGATCAAATGTACACTGAAGAGACACGGCATCCGACATGTTATCCATCCATCCATCCATTTTCGAACAGGGCACACAAAGATGAACAACCATCCGCGCTCACCCTCACATCGAGGGACAATTTAGCGTGTTCCATCAGCCTGTCATGCATGTTTTTGGAATGTGGGAGGAAACCGGCGTACCCAGAGAAAAGCCACCCTGGCATGGGGAGAACATGCAAACTCCACACAGGAAGCCAGAATCAAACCCTGCACCTCTGCACCGTGAGGCCGACTTGCTAACCAGTCGCCCACCGTGCCGACATATTAATAGAAATGTAATCTTCTAGGCCACTATCGTACGGGACCCTGTCACAATCATTACATCACAATCGTTTCCTGTTTAGCTGTGCATAACATTATTTTGTATCATTTTCTCTCCCGACACGTTTTAAATTGCCTGCTATTATTAAAGTTGGATGCGGTCCGCATGAAGGCAGTTCTTTCGAGACCTCCGTGACGTGAGCTCAGTCACCCAAGCACTTCGATCCAGTCTTTAGCGATAACATTAGGTTAGCTTGGCGATTAGCATGGCTTCTCCAGCTTAAATAAGAACGATATTTGTAAGAAGTGTAGCTTTTTTGCAGACGTGGAGGCTGTGATTAGTGACATGGGAGCAAAACCGCAACGTAATTTACCAGGCAGTAGTAGCCAGCCAAAGCTCGTTGCTAGCTAGTTGCTCCGACCTAAGTCGCACCGATCTCTCACCTCGGCCTGCACTTAGGTGACGTAAGCAGCCTAGACTTGAGATTCGCTCTGCGAAATCGTTGATTTCGAGCCTTGTGTGGCTTGATGGAGTATCAAGCATGTCTTTTGAGGTGCCCTATTTTTGTACATCGTTACTAGTAATCACAGGTTTGTCATTGTGAATCAATTCTTTACCAAAGTTGTAGTCTTTGCTATTCGCAATAACGCTCCTTGTAGTTTTTATTAATTTTCTTTGAATGTTGGCTTTAATTCTGAACCATAAGATTGTCAACGTATGACTACGATGCATCCTGACTTCAATGAGCTATCATTTTAGTCTGCCACCTCATAGCAGCTGTGTGGAATAAGCGCGCCAACTCAAGGTTTTGCCGTATATCGTTTGACGGTGTTGTTGTTCCTGGTCTCGAATGTCTTCCGACTGAATTGTAACATTTTGTAAAGTTGAAGCTCCTCTTTTTTTTCCTCCCCAACAAGACTGCTGTGCCTTGGGATACGTGGTCGGTGAGTGCATTTGGCTCTGCTGCACTTGATTTGTCCGTGAAATGGTTTCATACATCACCTGTGTCCTACTCCTCCCTTTCTAGGCTCAGCCAGCGCAGACTGTAAGTCCACACGCAATTCACTAAGCACGACATCTTAACTGCTTGTCGTATTTGACACCAGACTCAGACTGAACACACGATAAAGGTCTCAACATATACAACGCAAACATGCAAAGCAGACTGTCCAGCATCACTTTCTTCGACTGGCTTTATCAAACTTTTTAACATTTAATTTCCTGCATTTGCTCAGGCTTCGGAAAGCGGCTTTGTCGCCGACTGGTCAGCTGACTTTGGTTCAGCGGCTACCAACGGAGAAGCTGCCGCAGGGGAGGCTGCCACGGGAGCTCCTGAAGGGGCAGAGGGAGGGGATCAGGGTGATGATGGAGATAAAGTCACAACTCCTCCTCCCAAGGACAGTGAGACAGCAGAGGATGAGGTTAGCAGCCGAGATGTACCGTCTCAAACACACCCCAACCTTCTCTATGGTGCTGCTGATGATCCGGAAACTGCGCAGGCAGAGTCGGAGGGAAATGAGCCAGGGGAGGGAGGTCGCAGGATATCCACCCCTGGGTTGATCTTCACCAACGAGTTTGGTGAACAGATTGAGGACAGCTCCAAACAGGCAACAGAGAAGTGGTCTAGGTCTCCTGATGGCTCAGGATCTGAATACGAAACCGCCGAAGAATGGGGCGATGGGATGCAGGGAGGGAGCTGGGCAAGTGCGGACGATGAGCATTCGCGTGACGATCACACGGATGCTAGAAACGCAGCGGGGATGCAGGACACCTCAGCGAGTCGGGGTGGTGATGAGAAGGACAAAGGTCCGAAAGATGAGCAAAAAGCAACAGATGTCATATCCGGAGATGCTGGAAGTCAGGAGTCAGTAAGCTGGGTGGAAACGCAGGAGGGTGGCGCATTTGATTCGGATCCTTTGGCAGAGACACAGGGGCAAAGCACAATTTGTAACAGTCTTCTTGCCGAAGCAAAGGAAGGAGTTGCATTAGATTTGGCTCCTTTTGCTGAAGTACAGGGAAGTGGGTTCGATTCGGATCCTTTTGCTGACATACAGGGAGGAGGTGCGTTTGATTCTGACCCTTTTGCTGAAACTCGGGGAGGAGGTGCATTTGATTCAGACCCTTTTACCGAAACTCAGGGAGGAGGTGCGTTTGATTCCGACCCTTTTGCTGAAACTCAGGGAGGAGGTGTGTTTGATTCAGACCCTTTTACCGAAACTCAGGGAGCAGGTGTGTTTGATTCCGACCCTTTTGCTGAATCTTGGGAAGGGGGTGCGTTTGATTCCGACCCTTTTGCTGAAACTCAGGGAGGAGGTGCGTTTGATTACGACCCTTTTGCTGAATCACGAGGGGCAGGTGGATTTAGTTCAGATCCTTTTGCCGAAACACAGGACCGAGATTCATCCGATCGCATTTGTTTTGCTGAATCCCAAACTGTGGACGAGGCAGATCGTTTGAAGTCAGAAGCCGGCTTAGAGGCCGAGGGTTTTGTGGTCTCTGGAGATGGAGGAAGCCGGTGGGATCCTTTTGCAAGCAGTCTTTGTGCAGCCTCTACAGATGCTGTGGTCAATGGCAACGTGTCCTGGAAGCAAGCTGGCAAGAGCAGCTGCTCGGACCCTCCTAATGAACAAAGAAGCTCAACCTCGGAAGTTCAAGGTGTAGATGTTACCAAAGTCCGCAAGGAACCTGAAAGTTCTGACATGTCCGAAGATGAGGCTGCAAACCTGAGATTTGGAAAATTGTACCACGATGTAGCTAAAGAAAAGGAAGAGGTACATGGTCCCATTTTTAGCGTGCTGGTTTGGCAGCAAGTAGACATCCGTTGAAATTCTAAACCTCCCGCTAACCCCAACCTGATCTTTCCTTCTCCTCTCAAACGCTTCCCGTGCCTGACATGTGATTGCCTTGAGTGACCCGATTTGTTATTTTCAACTTCAGTCGGTAATTTGAATGTTTGGCAGCTTGAGCAAATTCCGTCCTACTCGGGAATTATCCATCCATCCATCATGTCTGTCCGTCTGTCTCCTTAGCCTCAGAATGCTCATTTTCCCGCAGCTCCGTAATAGCGCCCCCTGTGCTCCCTCTTTGACACGTCCTCTTGTTCTTTACTTTTCTTTTTTTTTTTAAATGACCATTTGAGATTCTTGTCTCATTTTCAACATGTATTCCAAAGGATGCCACTGGCCCATCGTTCTTTGCTGATTTTGATAAAATGGTGAGGAGCCATTTTGTGATTTCTTGTGTCTTGATCGGCTATTACTCAAATACTGTCAGAAACTGTCAAATGTAGTTAAAAAAATGAATGTGGATCTATTTTGAACAAGAATGAAGTCAATCCCGGATCAACTGAGGCTTTGGAGATTGCAAATTCAGCACCTTCCGCCGGCGAAGAAGTGCCTCCAGCTACTCTGGCTGGTGAGGACAACCCACCGCCGGTTCCCACCACCGCTGCTGAGGAAAATACAGCAGATAGTTGTGGCTCACCACTGAAAGAAAACCCTCCTGTGAGTGAAAGTACACATTTTATTTTCACTTGGCTTACCATAAGACAACTTCTTCATGGTTGTAATCGTTCACAATTGAAAGTTTAATGATGGCTGTGCATGTTATACGCCATTTTAATCTTTTCGGGGACAGCGGTTACCGCAGTGGACCGCTTATCATGAAATAACAGTACAATTGCTTTGTTATTTAATGAAAATATGTTTTATTTGACTTTGATTTTAGGAATCGGTTTCAGTTCCAGAAGAAAAAAAGCAAAGTCCTGTCGACGAAGCTTCGGTAAATCTGGAATGTTTCAAAATCATGACTTTCACACCTTGGTTGACTTCTATTCATTTTCAATAACTGCTAGTTTCCCCCTTCCACCTTTCTGATCTTGTTTCTATCTAACAATATAACAAACATGCATATTTAAATGCACTTTCACAATCTGAGGCTTTGCTAACGTACACTGACGCGGCGCAAGCTAGCGTCGTTGACATCGGGTTAGCTCCGTTAGCTTCAAACGTAGCATCCAAGCTTTTTCCACTCTCTTGGCATGACTAATCGTTTCATTTTCAATGCACCCCCGTCAGGCTGAGTTGAGTTATTCTTGGTTTGCGCAGGAAACGATGGCCATCCCATCCGTGGTGATTGAGCCCGCCTCCAGCAACGAAGGCGACGATGATCGCGACGCAGACATCATCTCACCCTCGGCTATCAGTGACAACTGCGTGGCGGCCGACAAACCTCCAATCAAACCCACAAGTTCATCTCCGGGGGGACTCCCGGGCGACTTCCTGTACAAGGTCAGTCTTGGATTTGGTCTGAAGGAAACGTCGGCGCACCTCTTTGCCTTCTCGGAAAGCCAAAAACCACTTGAGATGATGAACGTGGGGGAAAATTGTGCAGGTGGAGACGATGCACGACTTTGAAGCAGCCAACAGCGACGAGCTGGACCTGAAGCAAGGTGATGTGGTCTTAGTGGTCCCCACCGCTTCAGTGGAGGATCAGGTGAGTTTGCCGGGCGTCGCTCGTATCTATCGAGCGATGTCAAATTCAAGACAAATGTCTTTTCGATGCCGCCGCCGCTGCAGGAAGCCGGCTGGCTGACGGGATTCAAGCAGAGTGACTGGATGATGCTGGGAACCGGAGCGCAAAAGGGACTTTTCCCAGAAAACTTTACGCAGCGTTTGGAGTGAGAAGCTTTCCCCGTCCGCATGTACACAATGCCTTCGAAAACACCGCTTGGTCTTTTCCCCGGATCAACCTGAGCCCTGTGGTCTACTCTCCAAACACC
>CAAKHF010008312.1:5417-22470 GCA_901007745.1 Hippocampus kuda
AGATTTGTTTTGTTTTATGACTGCATGTTCGAAATAAACTTCAGCATAAAACACAGCATCACACACACACACACACACCCAGAGGCACCTGTGCAGTTCTTAAGTCAAAAGTCATTACCGAAGTTTACCTTCCTAATGACTGCAAAGTTAGCGCCTCAGCCAATCATTGTGCAAAGCTTTTATTTCTGCTCAGTCAGCTCCAAAAGGATGAGGATGCTCCTGCTGAAATGTGTTGTTCTACAGCACCTGCGATTTGAACATAGTTAATACTTCAATGATTGTTGGTTTACAAAACATACAGTCCATTCTAAATATGCCCTGCAAGTGATGACGGTGTCATCATCTTTCACAACACCGTATTTGCATGCTGGTGAGCCTGACTTCTTTCTGACGTGGGAGTCACAAAGGGTTCAGTATAAGTATCACGGGTTACAGGGTTAGCCTTTACCGTTTGAAAAATGGTTAGTTTTGAGTTGTATTCAGAATTGGTCAGAAGATAAGTACTGTATTTTCCGGACTATAAGTCGCAGTTTTTTTCATAGTTTGGCCGGGGTGCGACTTCTACTATACTATGGAGCGACTTATGTGTGAAATTATTAACACATGATTGTGTCATTTCACATGTTATTTTCACATTAAACCACAAGAGGGCGCTCTCGGCCTGTGTTGATAAATCGACGATGAGTCTGACATCAGCGATGTAGAAGAGGAAGTGGCGCATCGCCTACCTCCCGAGTTGGGGGAGTTGTTTAAAAGTGACACAGAGGATGAAGATTTCATTGGATTTAGTGATTTGGAGTGAAACTGATGGTTTGGTAAATGATACTTGATACTTGTTAGCATGTTCTTTATGCTAGAGTTATCTGAATAATTCTTAATATGTTACGTCATTACTGACATTACCAGGCATGTCAGTCATGTAACGTTAGTATACCGTACAGTTATTCAGCCTGTTGTTCTCTATTTTATTTTTATTTTAAATTGCCTTTCAAGATGACTTGTATGTTTTTGGTGTTCCCCCAAAAATGCGACTTATACTCCAGTGCGACTTATATTTGTTTTTTTCCTTCTTAATTATGCATTTTTTGGCTGGTGTGATTTATAATCCGGAGCGACATATAATCCGAAAAATACGGTAAACTAAATGCAACGAAATGTATTGACAGTAAAATGTCCAGTGCTCCGCAACCTGACACTGGATAAAAAAATAAAATTTAAAAAAAAAAAGAAAATGGATGGGTGGATGGATTAAATAACGGCCAACAAGAATGAGACGTCCCAAGGAAGCAAGTGACAGCTCAGACAAAGGCTGAAGTGGCAGCCGAAACTGTCAGCTCGGTAAGAGTTTTTCTGTTCAGTTAAAAAAAAAGACCATTGTCTGCGTAAAAAAGAAACCTTCAACCTAATTCAGCGAATAAGACAAGATGAATGTCATAGCGGCAGTTAGAATGACAGATCAAAGGTCGTCCTACAATAGAAATTCAATGTTAAACCTTGGTAGAGAAACCCAGCAACGTACAACAAGCTATTTGTCTTAATGCACTGAGGTTTGATGCCAACTTTGGAAAAAAGCAGGCCCAGCTTTGAAAGCAGCAATCATCTCTCACAAGTGTGCTCGCTAATTATCCTCTGACTCCATTCCGGCTCATTTTTCAACTCTGTTTCTCTAATCTTGCACAGTAACAATGGTAAACAATTCTTTTGTTGCCCAAACCAATCGAATGGATTAAAGTCGAATTGTCCTCAGTGGTGAAGCAACAGCTGTCACGTTGTGTCTTTAACAAATCTCGGGCATCAACAAGGAGATAAACATCCCAAGTGGTCCAGTGTAAACAATTAAACATAACAGAAATTACATTTGCATTGCTAATCACTAAAGTTGACATTGATCGGCCAAAGCTCAGCTAATTTGACAGTTTAGCGTGGTTCAGCGACATTGCTGATAACTCCAACATTTAAAATCTTACACATATAAAACGTTTTGATATTCGACTCTGGAGTGATGAATAACTCTTCTGTAGGAGCAGCCTCTTGAGAAACACTTTGACGTATTGGCTTTCATTCACAGAATCTGCTTTCATATCCCTGTATTGCTGTTTTTCATATCATCACAAAATACTTGCTTTTATGTCAGTGCCGCCTTTCCTGGTTATAGATGTTTCGGATGAAGGTTTGGAATGTTTGACTGCAAATAATGATGTGTTGCTGAGTGTAAACGAGAAACTGTGCTGGGTGTGGTGGAGGAAAAGGGGGTGCAAGACAAGGTGCCAGGAACAAGGGTTCCATGCCTAACAACAGGACTGGAGGTCACAATCGGCACTTCAGAAGGCCAATACAGCAATACAACAACCGCTTCCAGGCAGCAAACAGTGGAACACCGGATCAACATCAAAGGAAGACTCACAATAGAAAAATAATTCACACCTAATCTGACAGACGAAATTGATAACACCGTGATTATTTTTATAGACCATTTGCCCATACCCGAATACACACGCACACGCACACACACACACACAAAGATAGCCACACCCTTTTTTGAGTTGTCACTCTGTCTCGCGACCCTCGCGGTTAGGAACAGTTGATGACGCAGAGCTTTGTCAAGAATAATTGTCTTGATGTATGCTGCATTCGACTATTTGTTACACTTTTCTGGGTCACTGACACCATAGACGCGTGCATGTGGTCATTCCTGAGCCCATAAACGAGCACGCCAGAAATCCACCAAGGTATTTGATTGTTGGTCAAATAGTGCAGAAATTCCGCCTTCACTTTTTTTTGTCTCCACATATCAGCACATAAAGCAATTGTCTCAAACATGTCTAGAAGAAGTCCTGTTTTAATAAAACAAAAAATGTACCAGAGATAAATTTGTGTCTATTTACCTTCAGTCAACTCCAATAAGCATGACACACTTCATTTATTTCCATCCATTCACACATGCAATATGAAAATATTCTCAGAGCTATCAAGGCCATCAACCACAACAAATCGTAACAAAGTGAGTGATCTTTTGTTCTGCATACACAACAGCATTCCATCAAATACATTCACTCAATCCTCTAAACCAGAGGTGGGCAAAGGTTGCCCGGCAAATTACGGCCCGTGGGCCGGATCCGGTCCGTTGTTCTTTTTACTTCGGCCCGCCGAAGGTTGGAACGCAATTAAGGTTCGATGTGAATGACTGCATTCATTTCATTTGGACTTGTAATGACAGGCATTTCAACGCCAGGTGGTGCAGTTACTTGACGTTGCAGAGCACAGGGAGGGAGGGGGAGATGAAGAGAGAGGGAGAGAGATCGAGGGAGAAATCTTATCTACCACCTGCAGACCTCGGTCAAACGGAAATTCCCAAACCCGGTAAAAGTAAAAAATGTATGCATTAAACTTTCTTCTACTATATTACATTAACTATCAACTCATATCAACGGAAGTTCTGGAAGCCCTACGGAAGCCCGCAGTAGCGCCAACTCAAAGCAACTCCCGCTCGATACAACGAAATAAGTGTGTCCCCGCCGCTATTTTCTAACAGTGGATCCAAAACAGCGACATGCAAGTGACTCTTGATTGCAGTGAGTTTTACTGGAATTGCGAAAGTTTCAGGAGACGCTTGGAGTCGGAAAGACTCAAATCTACCAGACTTTGAAAACTAAGGAAGCGATTCTTACTCAGTATGATTCTGGCAATTTCCATGCTGGGAGTGAATTGCTAGCGGCTCGACGGACAGTCGAGTAAAGAAAAGTTTCCTGGAATGGTTTGACTGTTATCGTGCTAAAAACTTTCCGCAAACTGGACCGCTAATAAGAGAGGAGGCGAGTTCCATCGCACGAATTATGAGCATCGAAGTCTTTGACGCGTCCCGTGGCTGGCTTCAAAAGTTTGTTGTTTGAGACAACGAGTGAGTGGAAAGAAAAGCCACCAAGTCTCTTACTCATCTCATTTTGTAGCAAATAATCCTAATTTTTTTATATTTTGCAATTTTTTCATATACCTGGACTGTAAGCTGCAGTCCTTGTGTTATAGACAGTTTTTGGGAAATATATTGTTGCACTTTGTTGCTTGTGTTGTCACACATGTATGTTGTTAACATACTTGGACGTTCATACAGGACATATACCATAGTTGTTTCACTGTTCTCATTAAAAAAAAAAAAAAGTACGGTAATACTTTAATGCTTTTGTTCTGTTGATGTTTGGTATGGACTGTCAACATATACAGGTTTTTTTTTTTTAATGTACCGTATCTTGTGCTAACCGGGCCCACCTGTCAAATTTTAGAAATCAATGTGGCCCCCGAGCCGAAAGGTTTGCCCACCCCTGATCTAAACTGTATAAATGTAAGTTGGAATGTTTGTCAGCCCCGTCCGTGATGGACTGTTCATCGATTCAGTGTACCCCTCCTCTCCCACTAAGTTAACCGAGATCCACACTGGACTGAAGGTGTAGAAAATGGATGGATATCACTCATGAGGCCATTAATTAGACCACATGATTTGATGCATTAATGAGCAAGATGACTCAGCATGTGCAGTATCAACATAAGCCTACTATCTGGCAGCATTAATTGTTTCAAATGGGCTAATTATGTCCTTCAGATTAATGGATGAGTATATCTTGGAAAGCCCAAATGAGGTTTGAGAGGGGCCAGAGGCGGAGAGAAGAGAGTAAGCACAACATCAACAACAACAATAACACAATCACATTTGAGATTGTGATCAACAACAGTAACTTTATATATGAGTGGAGAGAGGACTTGTTTGACTCGGAAGGCAGTGCTGTGAGTCTCAGCACCATATAAGTGTTATGTGGTGCCTATAGAAGGATATTTAAAGCAGATAAGGATGAGGTGGGAAGTGTGCAGGATAATGCTGACATGCATCCTGGCCCACCACAATGCTCCTTGGACCGTTAGGCTCTCGGATGGGGGAGGATAGTTCCATTTCTCAAACATAATTCAGCTTTTAAATGGCAAGCTACAAAATAGTTCCAATCATGAAAATCTCCATCACGTGACTGCTACTTTGAAGGCCATTAGGGAAGGTGCCCATCTGAAGTGTTATTTACAATATTTCGAAAGTATTCTTCAAAAGATCCCCAATATATATATATATATATAGAGAGAGAGAGAGAGAGAGAGAGAGAGAGAGAGAGAGAGAGAGAGAGAGAGAGAGAGAGAGAGAGAGAGAGAGAGAAATATTGTGTGTCTGGGTGTGTGTATGTGTATCTCAACGCGCCTATAATAGCGCACGCAACCAAATGAACACACCAGCACTCAGACAATCACAGCTGGCCTCAGCGTTCCCTTGCATATTCTAAAAAGAACAACAAAACAACAGAGTGGAGTGTCCACTCGGCCAGATGGGGAAAAAAAGCAACATCATTATTCAGACCATTACTAGAGCTAATTGAGACACTAAACCCACACTTATGCACACCTTTCATATTTCAACGTTGCAAACTAATAGACAGCACATCTGTGGAGTCACATATTGCATCGTTTACGAATTTGCATTTGGATGACAAGATACTTCTTAAATAGTAGCGCCAACACACTATTAGGGGATGACTTCTCAAAAGCACCACGACGTGATTGGGAAGGAGATGGCGACCAGTCAACTTCTACAGACCTTCGGAAAGAGTTCACAGATGTGATTAGCTTTCCACGAGTCAAACTCAAGCCACAATGTTAACAGACAGTGATGGCCACTAACACACGAGTTAAAGTTGTAGTTAAGAGTAGTAGTAGTAGGACAATGATATATATAATGGCAAATAAATGTCGGATAATGAGAGTGTAAAAGAATAGTTTCAAGCTTCGTTGTTACAACTCGCTCAGAAACACCGTTGGTCTCAGACGTTTTAACGGATTTATTTATGACTGTGAATACGACTGAGAGGGCAAGTCCATTCCGGATCTGGATTATCGTCCAGCATGTGTCTAAAAACCCAATATGCTTCTGTGTCCAATGCCAGGAGTTGGTCGAGGAAGTCATCCATGAGCCAAGGTCCATGAAGCGAGAGCGAGCAGTAATGATGGGAAGTGTGAAGCCGAAGCTTTGAGGCATGTACCGAGTAGGAACGGGCATGACAGAGCTGAAAACTGGCAAACATACAGTATAGCCTCGCAAAACATGTGAGAGAGGAATGATTCATTTTGTCTTTTTCAATTGATTAACAAATTCATACCCTAGGTAGAGCAACATCACTCTCGTGTTTTTCATACATTTGCAGATGCAAAAACATACATTGCGACCATTTTCCACTGTAAATTTTTCGGTTTTTCTCTGATTGACCTTGAGGCAAGGCAAGGCGGCTTCATACACAAGGTAGCTCACGGTGCTTCACATGGTTAAAAACGTTGGAAGTAAAAGGGAAAATTAAAGAGATTCAAAAGCAAAGAAAATAAAGAAAGAGTTGTTTACTAAACTCACTAAGAGAACATACGGCGCAAGAACAAGATTTGGGAACATTTTGCTTTGAGGAAGGCTTTAAAAGACGTTCATCCAAGGTATGGGGCGAGGGGAATATTTTTTAATCCGGATTTAACCCTGGAGAACCCAAGAACCCTTTTCTTCCTTGGAAAATTATGAATTTTACATTGAATGACTGCTATATGTTCACTGAACACCAAAATATATGTTTTTTGAAATATTTAATGCTTTAATCCTACTGTAATTTAGGATGAGGGCCAAATTTGACCCTTTGGGATTTAAGGGTAGCATTTGAGTAGCAGAATTTATAGGGGCCAAATTTGACCCCGTGGGTTCTCCAGGGTTAAAAACATTTCCACTTGAGGCTAACTTCAGTTGTGTTGGCAAATAAATCACATGTATGCACGGAGCTAAAGTCGAAAAACTTCAAGGGCTGACGGATTGCTCTATCGAGTAGCCCAAGAAGACACCAAAAAGATAATCAATACAATACAATACATCCTGATTTACATCGCGCTTTCACAACAGCTGCAGCTGTTAACAAAGCACTTAACAAAACCGTAAGCAGATTTGAATGTAATAAAAGAGTGTGTACAGTATAAGGTAAATCACATTAAGCAATTAGAAATAGAAAACAACTGTAATGGCATCAATGTGAATAGAAATTAACTAGCGACCAGGGAGGTGGAAGACCAAGAAACCAGAAACAGGACACAGACGTAACCCTTACACCAAGATACGAACTGCTAAGAACAGAAAATATCGAAGTACTTCATGTCATCAAAAATGAAGCCACACGTTAAATGCTGTAGAAAGTTTACATAAACTCGACTCAGAAAGCACAAGAAGTGAAGTAGCAACCAGACGATGACAGAAATCAATCGAAAATAATCCAAGGTCTCCTTCCCACCACTGCTGCGCTAATAAACCTTGCTGATTGCAACTCACAGCAGGTGTGATGCAAGCGACTTCGCCCGCCGACGCTCACCAGAAAGATTGCAAAACAAAGCACACACAGGCACAGAACCTGAAACATAACAAATATCCTGCTGATGCATCATATAACATGATAACAAGTCAGCGTCAGCACAGGAAAAGCCCATTCATAACAATCTACAGGATATTACTAATGAGGTTGGGCCGGCCACTGACTTCATGTGTTAATGTCTACCGGTTGACATTGATTTATCAACGTTGTATAAGACTTACCAAACACACAAGACTCTCGGCTTTTAATTTATTCCGGCGAGCAATGATCTATGTTTTTATTTCACACTGTTGCAACCTTTCACATTCTGTCAAAGTGCCAAGTTTCAAATCCAAATCTCACTTGTGTTAGTAGAGGAATAGAGGAAGGACTGGAGGATTAAAACAAATGTGACTTAAAACTTGAAAAGGAGGGGACATAAAAAATCCGATCACATCGCTGTAGACGTGGCTATTTATTTTATTTTTAATATGATTGAGTTGCTGGTGGTGCTTGTGTCAGACTTAAAATAAGGTGGCTAACACGCTGTTGCGCTCAGTTGTTAAAATTATTAAGAAAAAAAAAATACAATCCATTATGAGCATTCCATTCCACATTTCAGGGGTCTGTGTGTGTCTCTTTTTTCTCCTCAATTAGTGTTGATACATCTTATAAAAGCCCCGAGGAGTCTGCTACATAATTGTATAATGGGTTTGCAATTACGTAAAATGGAAAGAAATTACCGGTACTTAGTTGCCTGTTTGTCACCTCTGATTACAAAGAGGGCAAAGTAGTTGGCAGAGTGCAATTCTTTTTTTTTTCTTTTTCTTTTTTTTGTTGAACGCCACAAAATTGACACAAAGTTCAACACAAAAATCATGGTACAGCATACAGTATAAGGCCTTTATTTCTAGGCAACATGTTCCACATGTTCACAATTGAAAACAATTCCCGGCTGGATCTCATTGGTGAGTGTGCGTCTTCATGCAAGCCAGGCCTTCTTGATCTTTCCTTCTTCTTCTCCATCTCACTCACCCTCTCCATACTTGTTGGCTTGCATAGCAGTGGGGTAAAAATTCAGAAGTGTATGCTCAGTGCCAAATATTCAGAATTAGATAGATAACAGAAGATTTACGTGGTTCTTTTCCATGACTCCCCTTAAAAATCCTGTTTACCTGCGATTATTTCATTGCAGGTTTGCGTTCGCTCAGATCCTAAAGCTCACTTAACCATTGGTCACATGGCCAAAGCCACCTAACACAATGTAACAGGATAAAGGATGTCATGATGTCCTACTAGTCCGCAAAAGAAACATTATTGAGGCATGAATCAACTGCCACTCTGTGTGGACTTCTTTTGGCTCACTTTGGTGTCAACTAATCGATATTAAAAACACACAAAATGAAATCAAAGGCTGTCTCGGGTTGGAATGCTGAAAATAGTTTGACTGAGGCAAACATGCACATCACACACACACTCACACACACACACACTCACACACACGCGCAAGCACGCAACTGCTATAATAACCCAGAAACAAATTGGGGGCAAGAAGTGAAAGATTGATCTTATTGTTTCAGTCATTTTGAAATTACCTTTGTAACTTGTGGAAAGCTTCTCCGGGTGGCCTCAAAATAAACCATTTGCTGGCGACGTTGCAGTGTTTGCTGTGCGGGCAAGGAGGGAGGAGGCAAGCAAGAAATGTTGAGACCAGTGGGAGTTATAAGGTCAGGTCAAACTAATTGGCTTTTTGAAAATACAAACCTGTCAATGTGGTGCAGGAGTAAACACTAATGCTGTCTCTGGGAGCGAGGGGTACTTCCCCCCCCCCCCCACCCACAGCTGATGTGTTTTATCAAATGCAATGAAACGGCCCCAAGAGTCTGGGCCTTCTCTAAAGCTTCCTTGAAATGTGGCCAGGAGATAATTTCAGCTTCAAATGTATTTTTCAGCAACTCCCATTGACCGCTGCAGTCTGCAGTAAGAAAATGACCAAGCCACAAACCACCACGGGGTGCCCGGAAATGAGAGATGATGTCTCAAAACTTTGAAGTCAACAATCATCACAAAAATCAATGAAAAGGTCAAAGGAAGGTCGGGGTTGGGGGGCTCTGGGATGGAGTGGCCAGACGAACCTGCTGTTTGTTCAGTTGACATCATCCAAATGTTTTAGCAACCATGCAACTTTTAATCATTTCAAAATAAACAAAACTCGGCATATTCAGACGGTGATCGTGCTGTTGTTGCTTGCAGTCTTCAAAGGCTGGCGCTAAGCCAGTTTGGTACACACTGTGTTAGTTGTGGATCGTTACCAACTGTGTGGGGAAGAAAAAAAAAAAATCGAAACAGCCTAAACCAAGACCTGATTACGGCGCCGGCACGAACGAGTGTCTGATTTGGGTTCCTTGGCATTAAAAGGTGTCTATTTATCTTGGTGATGATGTTCCTATGGGTGAACATATATTTTGATGAATCCCAGGGTAAACGTAGATCAGCGAAAAAGTCATTACAAGAATGAAGTTTTTTTTTTTTTATTATTTACACAAAAACAAATCATATTCCTCACTGGTTTTGTTATTGTATCCTACAAACCAATAAGGCTTATTTTCTGTCTCATGCGACCCACTACCCACTTGGGTAGAAGAGGTCTGCCGAGAGCTCTGCATGTTGTGGGGCGGACTCGGGAAGCTGAATTTACTATGGTGTCATCTAAAACTACATGGCGGTTTCTTAAAAAAAAAAAAAAATCTTTTTGTATACAGTATATATTTGCATTAACTCGCCGACTGAGAATGGTCAAGCTTGATTGCCTGAAACGTGTTTGGAGTCACGGCACAAATGTACGTGCAACAGGTGGGTAGATAATGACGTGTGACTGTGACAGCTTGGAATCCGTATTTGCGCTGGCGCTTGTCATAACAGTTGTAAACTTGTCACAAGAGAACGCCACAGAAATGTTCTCGCCTCCAAAATAGAAGTGAACACGAACGAGCTCATTTTTGAAAAGCTGAAATGATAATAGTCTACGCAAGGTACACAGGCATTTTCACGAGGTGATTACAACCAGGGGCGGCCCGGTAGTCCAGTGGTTAGCACGTCGACTTCACAGTGCAGGGGTACCGGGTTCGATTCCAGCTCCGGCCTCCCTGTGTGGAGTTTGCATGTTCTCCCCGGGCCTGCGTGGGTTTTCTCCGGGTGCTCCGGTTTCCTCCCACATTCCAAAAACATGCATGGCAGGTGGATTGAACACTCTACATTGTCCCTAGGTGTGAGTGTGAGCGTGCATGGTTGTTTGTCTCTGTGTGCCCTGCGATTGGCTGGCAACCAATTCAGGGTGTCCCCCGCCTACTGCCCGAAGACAGCTGGGATTGGCTCCAGCACCCCCTAGTGACCCTAGTGAGGATTAAGCGGTTCGGACGATGAATGAATGAATGATTCTCAAACAGTGTGGTATGAGGTGAAGTGTGCAATTTATTTATTCATTTATTTATTTTGAATAACTCAAGGACAAATAGTTTGACCCACACGATCGTGTCATATCAGCGGATGAAGCCAGCGACCGCAATAAAACGCTGCCTGCTTTTTCGCATTGTTGCCGATTATCAACCAAAGCATCTTCACTGCCATCCGACGCTTTCCCCACAATTAAATGACTTCATGCTACTTAATTACACACAGTTGGTGACACAAAAGATTTTTTTTGGGGGGGGCTCTTTTCTCACTGATTTTTTTTCATCTCACAATATCGTTTTGTAAAGTTTTCACCTAATGTTAGGTTGCAAATACATTATGCATTCTATCCGAGTGTTCATATCACCTCTTAAAACGTTTTTTTTTTTTTTTTGAGCAAAGACTGCCTGCGGTTTAAGCTGCCACCCCTTTTCATGGTCCATCTCTCGGGTGAAGCGTTGCGTCATGTGTGATCCCCTGACAATGCTCAATCAAGCATTGTGTAAACTTTCCCTCTCGCTGCCTTTTATTCTTTTCTTTCTTCCTGTCGGTTTGACGTCCGTGTCCTCGCTCAGTCTGTAGTGATTCTGATCTGGGAATTCCCCCCCCTGCAGCAGTGTTTCTGTTCGACACACAGCACTGCTCTCCAACAGGTCCATCCGAATTCCCCAAGACCTTTTCCTTATTGTGATACACGGCATCCCTTTCCTGCACTCCGCTGGGATGAGCTGTTGAGTCCCAGGTATCGAGGCACATACGTTATGGGGAACGCTAGAAGCTTCTGTTGCGTCTGCCTGTCAACAAACAACTGCTCCATCCTGGCTAGTGGCCGCTGTCAGTGTATAAATATCGACAAAAAAAATATTTGTTTCACTGGAATTGTTTTGTATCCTGTCATCTGACGCATTGCACAAGACAGTTAAATTGCTTCCGGTGCTGCATTTTATGATTCAACACTAAAGATTCTTATCTCGGGCTTTATTTCACCGTTGCACTATTGAGCTGCTGAATGATACGTGCACGCGCTTGGAAATGAAGTCAAATCTTAGAAACATGACTGGGTTGTTGTTCACTTAGGCCTTCGTCAAAGGGAGATGAGAATGTATTTGTCGGCAGCCGCATGACAACAAAGTGACAATACAATCAAAGCACAATCAACACAGCGCAAACAACCAAGAAGCAAATTGCACTGATCAAGATGATTTTTTTTTTCCTGTGCCCTTAAAACAACCTCAAATTCAGAGTGACCAATTATAATTGTTATGAAAAAGCATTCCAACATGAACACCTCTACACCCAATTCTGTCTTACCACCGGGATTTTCATCTAAACGGTCATATATACATTAGTTATATAGAACCTTTAAAAACACAATCACAAAGGGCTTTGACAGGCAGAGTAGAACACACTCGCTAACTATAAATCACGACGAGATGTCAAATGTCATGATCATATATGATTTTAAACCAAATCCCACTACCCGCAGAAATACACAAAACGATAGAAGCCTCAGGCAATGCAAAAACTCCACGAGCCCAACGAAGACCAATACGGTTCGTGTGGGATGATCCAAAAAAAAAAAAAAAAACGTCTTGAGAGGCAGCCAGCACATTTAAAAACACAAAACAATCGACTTTTTATCCAGCACATCTTTGGGCCAGCTTCATGACAAGACACAATTACATCTGAAATACTTCATTTCACCCGTCTTTCTCTTCTCAAAAGTCCAATAGCGGCAATATTGTCCAAAAAAATAAATAAATAAAAATACCACTGCCAAAACGCTGCATTAATACAAATGACCCAGCACGACCCAAAAACGGTGCAGCGTAAATCAGTGCCGATACGCTTTTATCAAATGTCAGAGCCAAAAATGCTTGAAAACAATCCGAAACGTGTTAACGCCGAGCAAATAGATGATGAAAACTGTTTGGTGGAAAAGTGCAAATTAGGAAGTGTCACGCACTGACGGATGGAATGATCAACAGCAGCATTTGTGACAGCCTCGCCAGCTGCACGATGGTGGGAACAGAAAAACAAAACAAACAAAACAAAACTGAGGATAGTTTGCCCACAGTTTTCTATGCAAGATGAATCGATGGAGTTTATAGCAATGAGATCGGGCGGACAGCTTCATGTTCAAACGACAAGTACTCAAGTTTGCGGTGCCAAAGTGTACTTTATTGCAGCTCTCGATATTCCCAGAAGTCTTGTCCTCCTTTCCTTCTTTCTTGAAAAGTCCAAAATATAAGAAATAACTGCGCTTATTCATATATAGCCGCCGTGACGTTCTGCGTCGATACTTCCAATTCCATTGTGCAGTGTCTGTCCCTCCTGTTCTTTGAAAAGTGCAAGCATCGTCTGGCATGCCAGCAGTAGTCTGCCGTTTATGAACAAGCGAATGTTGTTGAATGACTCTGTTTTCTGTAACCTTGGTGAGGCACTCTGTGAAGTCTCTCTCAGAAAAAGTTTTTCCCATACCTGGGCAAGAAAAAAAATCTTGCTTGGCTCCCCACCACCACCACCAGTATGGACACTTGCAGACTAACTTCCCATGAGGTTCTTGCTCATACCCCGGTCAATGTAAACAACAAGTACTCCCTTTAATCATGTGATGAGCTGCAAGCCAAAGCATGACTATATGACCGCTTCAATCCTGGACTCAGAGCTCACCGGTGAACAGCATGGCGCTGCGGCACCTGCCTGCGGAAACCTCCGGAAGTGTTCTAGATAACACCGTGTCATCATGCTGCTACCAAATATCACCCTGGGTCATAAGAAGGAGTGAAAAGACATCTGTGGCCCGATGACCTCACAATGACCTTCGCTGCTCACATTTTCCTCTGCTTTTTTTCCTCCACATCACTGGTGTCAAAGTCAAGGCCCGGGGGCCAGATCTGGCCCGCCACATCATTTTATGGGGCCCGCGAAAGCAAATCAAGCATGTCAAGTTCCATGATGCTTGCTAAAATCTGAACTAAAATTTCTAATTGTTATATGTAATCCATCATAACAGTCATTATTCTTCATTTTAAAACTAAGTATCCATCAATTTGTTGTGCGCTGTGTATGTAATATGTGGAGGTCATTAAACATTTATATGGTTTTCCAAATTCATAACGGCCCTCCAAGGGAAACCATAACTACAATGTGGCCCGTGACAAAAATGAGTTTGACACCCCTGCTCTCCATCATGGGTCGGCAAACGGATGCTTGAGAGTTGAATGTGACGCTTTCATCCTTCCGCCGTGGCTCTCTTTGACTGAGGAAAAGAAATGATGAGTCTTTAATTGAAATGGATGTTAAATGAATGTTTCTGACTATTCTGTGCATTTTTTATTTGTCCTAGAGTGATAATGGGAAGAGCAAGATCGATTTTTTTGGACAGTATTTAAGGATGTTTGTTTGTTTGAGTGCCCAAAACCAACCAAACAAAGTCCTTTAATATGGTAATTGGTGTGTTAAAAATTTGCATTCGGTAGTCTATCAGTGATCAAATCGGATGACGATGAATGAAGAGATACAGTAGGCTATACTGTATATCTTTGCAGAGTGGAGGGATAGAATGAATGTCTGTCTACTACGGGTTCCTCCAAAGGGCATATTTCATTGCCTGTTATGACAGCGCAGACTCTACTATCATGAACCGCTGCATAATCATTTGAAAAAAACAATTTAAAAGGGAAAGAAAATTGAAGGATGGTGAAATGTTTCTTTTTTTCTTCTCGGCATGATCGTTGACTGCCTTGTAATGATGAGCTCTTCAAAGTGAAAAATGAAAGCTTGATTTTTCTCATCCCCTGCTGCAGAAACTGAGGTTTAAGATTGCAACTGCATGTGGGACAGATTTCTTCGCATATGTAAGTTTTTGTTTCACGTTTTCCCAAGATACAACACAGGTTTAAGTTTGTCAAGTATTTAAAAAGTTACACAAATGGGAATTTAAATACAAGACAATTAATCGGAGAGTTAACGGGGTAATGTTATAAGTTGTAACTTAGTCAGTGGTCTCACAAAAAGTAAGTTTTTTTTACAATGGTTGGTTGTTTACAATATGCTTTGGACATAAAATGGATGCTTTATTGAACGGCATGTTGACATTAGCCTCAAATATGTTTTTACTTTCTAGCTAGTAGCTCTGGAGTTTCACGGCTCAGACCAGCCCACTCTGGTTCACACATTCTACCCTCATTACAAAGTAGTTTCTCAATCTCAAATAGCGTACGATCCCCTCCGACATGAATATTCATGTTGTATTTGACCTTGACCTTTTTCTCTACGAATGTAGTCAGCTGGGACCAGCTTCAGTTACCAGACACCTTCCTGAGAACAAACTGACTGTACATTCCCGAGAGAGTGTTTTTATTGGACAAATAGTGTATCGAGTGGAATGTCCATGAGCTTTGGTGATCTCGAGCCCTCAAGAAAATTCATTTTGTTGGGAGAATTTACGAATTGCTTCCTTGACATTGACAAATTACTTACTCATGTTAATGAGCAAAAACCACCCATTCTCTTACCTGCTACGGTGACAGCTAACGCAGGAACTATTGGATGACACGTAAAGCATCATTCTCAGTCCAATACATAAACCACTAGCAAGTTCGACAACCAGGATACGGGATAGCCAATTGAAGAGGGTGACTATACTTTTATTGGTACAAACCTAGAGATGAAGGTTGATTGAGAATAAAAATGTAAATTAAATTGAAGGGCAACAGCGGCGTACACCAGCAGATAAAGTTGTTGGTTTGGTTCCGTTTCTGATTTCTATCTTGTGGTGGTTTTTATCTGTCTGATTTTTACTCTATGCACAACATTTCGCATTCAGCTGGGGTTGTTTTTTTTAAAGCTCCTTAAAAACATTGAACTGAGTTGAGTTTAGTAAATCTCTCAGTAAAATAAAAGCAATCCAACATTGAGACCTTTATTTTTTTTTCAAACCTGAAATACAGAGCTGCTATTATGTTTGTGTATTATTTTATGACTGATGCAATGTTATGAAGATAAAACTCATTGAGAATGGACAACTACCAATATTAGGCACCATTATTGGGCTGATAGCGGCATGATTTTAGGATATTGGGTGCTCGTGAAAGCTGCCGATGCGAGCCACTAGTGACTAGTTGAGGCGAAAAAAGTATTTTTCAGGTGTTATTGGCATCTCTGATGTGAAAGCCTGTATCGTTCTTATTGTTATCGTCATGCAGCGGGTGCTTCCGTCGACCTCTTCCCCCATCCCAGAGCACTCACACGCGGCCCGGTCCTCTCGCAGCAGCCCCTCACAGTCAGCTGCGGTCAGAGCAGGAGATGTTCACCCTTGACCAAAATGAGGATGAACCACCTTTTATGTGAGCTAGCACAGCCAGTGTGTGTGTGTGTGTGCGCGCGCGTGCGTGCATGCATGCATGCGTGCGTGTATGTGTGTGTGTGTAGGGGGGGTCCGAAAAACAATTTAAAAATTACAATTAAAATGAATGAGGACCTAGTAGTAGTTACCATACAAGTGCCGTTGGGATTGGTCCTACTGTCTCTTTTTGGTTCCCCTCCTGGGACCTGGTGTCCACATGTGTGGACATGACGTTTTTGGTTGTCAAGACTATAATGTTAAATTTTGGACTACAAGGGCCTGGCGTCCACTTATGAGGACGTTACATCATGTAAAAAGATAATTCTTTGTTTTTACACTCATCAGGTCCCAATTAGCCTAAATATCAAAGAGAAAATAAAAATTAAATAAAAATGCATGCCTTGCAAGAGCTCGGGTCTTAGGAGGTTAATGTAGATTGTATCCAAAAAAAATAAGGTTAAAATGTTCATGTTTCATTGTGATCAAACCAAACAGAAGGAAAATTAAAAAGGAAACTAAAAAAAAAAATGAAAAAATTGTGACAATAAAAGAAACAAGAATTGACAGAAGAAAGTTCATTTGTAATTCAAAACATATTTGAGGTATATTTTTGTTTTTTGTTTTTACTCACTTTTGTCTCCCCCATAACATTATGACATTATATGGTCATTTATGCCAAATGGGTGATGGTGTCATTTCGCCAATAGCTACTTTCCTTACTGAGGAGTTTGCAAGACTGATCCCAGCATTTTTAACATTCAAAAAAATCCATTTGTGTGGTTCAAACTTTTTCATCTCATAGCCAAAGCGCGCACGCGCACACACACACACACACACACACACACACACACACACA
>CAAKHF010008316.1:0-12276 GCA_901007745.1 Hippocampus kuda
CACACACACACACACACACACACACACACACACACACACACAGTGTCCAGACAGCGTTGTGCTTTTACAACGTTCTGGCTCCCTTAATTTCTCACTTGTGCCTCCAGTGACACACAGAGATGCATACAATCCAAGAGAGGTGCGACGTTAAGCATTATGAATGGGACCTGCGAAAGGTCCAATTACCAGAGTGTGATTTTAATTATGCCATACATTTTACGGCGGCCACAGGAGGAAACAGAAAGTCCGGGGGAATTGAAAAAGAAAGACTTGGAATGGTGAGAATGGGCACGAGAAGGAATTTTGACAAGAGTTGCAAGCCAGTAGGCGGGAAAGACGGAGGAAGACCAGCGAGAGGTGCAAGATGAGGGTTAAGGGTAATCTGATCCATGTCAAATGTATTTTGGATGGTCCCAGAAAGGGCTCGCCGTTACCAAGCAGATTATCAAGGCAGGGGAGAAGACTAGCAGAGAGAGAGAGAGAGAGAGAGAGAGGGAGAAGAGAGACAAAAAAACCCCCCTCTGAAAAATGAAAATGTCACAAGATTAGTCTTCTTCTCAGACATAAATGGCTAAACTATTTACCAGGGGGTTGGAAAGTCAGGTCTAGCACGTGGCATGTCACACTGAGAAGATTCCGAGGGATACACACACACACACACACACACACACACACACACACACACACACACACACACACACACACACACACACACACACAATTGTGTGTGTGTGTGTGTGTGTGTGTGTGTGTGTGTGTGTGTGTGTGTGTGTGTGTGTGTGTGTGTGTGTAAGTTGTCGGTCTCTGAGGGTTGGGTGGTGTGCGCGTTTGGGTGGGGTGCATGAGTAAACACTTTGGCTTGGAGCCATGAGGCGTTCTGCCTTTTGCTTATTTAGTTAGGCCTGCCGTAACGGATAGCGCTCGCCTGAAGAAGTGCACAACGCAGCCCTTCAGCGGACGTCTCTCCCCGATTGTTCCCGTCTGACCCCCGAAGATCACATCATGCATGAATATGTCTGATTTGCCGCGTAATGCTCTGACCTACATGCGAGTAAGTGACCATAGTTGCAGACGTCCAACAGTAGGCTAAGCCCTGCTTAAGAGCAGGCGCACAAACAACTACCGCAGCTTTTCTTCTCTGTTATTAGAAGTGCGGAAATGCAACCGCCTTTGCTTGTGAGAATCACGCAGAAATATGAGAACAGTCACATTCGGGGTAGCATATCCTCATTAATTTCATATCACTTTTAATGCACACTTTTAGACTAGTGGTCCTCATCCATTTTTGGGTCACGGACATGTTTCACGTGAAGCAGTATTAAACTCCCAAAGACGTTTTTAAACGTCTTTTCAGACTTGGTCCAGAATTGGCTGGTACTGAATGAGTTAATGGACCAGCATTAAAAAAAAAAAAGTTTCCAACGAATTATGAAAAATACAATTGAGCATTACATTGTATCGTATTTTTCCGCCACTATAAGGCACTTCGGATTATAAGGCGCTTCGTCAATGAACGGCCTATTTTAAAACTGTTTTCCAACATCGGGCGCACTGCATGATAAGGCACATAGAATAGAAGCTATGGTAGTAGCTATGGTTGCGGGATGCATCCACTCGATGGAGCTACGCGAAAGGGAATACAATACAATACAGCTTTATTTATACAGAGCTTTCACAAGCGCTGCAGCTGTAACAAAGCGCCTTAAAATACATTTGAAATATTACTTCTAAAGAAATCAGAATATTGCTCCATATATAAGGCGCACTGTCGGCTTTTGAGAAAATTGAATGCGCCTTATAGTGCGGAAAATACGGTAGTTGTAATTAGTGAGAGCCCTGCACTTGTTTTCTATTCAACAAGCTGGTTCCATTGTGGGGTAATATGAGAAAATGACAACCAGTGCCCAGTCTACTCCGTAATTTTGTTTAGGCGTGATTGCAAAAAACAAAACAAAACCAAAAAAAAAGATGAGACGTTAGAAACTTAGGCATTAAGGAATTCAGCGCTCTACTGGCAATCTCAGGATATTCAGACTTGATTTTAATTCCCAACTCATCTCCGTGTAGCGAAGCAGTTTTGAAGGCTTTATTGCCTCATTTGCAAGCCTGTTTAAGACAAATTCTGCGTAACGGCTTGAGGTGTGAGAATCACCTGGCGCAATATTAAGTACGACTGATATTGTTTCTTAAATGTAGCTTTCTCTTGGAACTTAGAGGCTCTTCATCTGTTCTATCATTTATGTAGAAGCTCTCCAAAGATGTTTGTTTGCTGCTCTTTTCGGCCAGCTTGTGTGACTAACCAGCTCAAGACTAGTTGTAGTCGACTATAATGTCACGAGAGACTTGTCGAAGTCGACTCGTCTGTCGTTGATATTTTTCGGCTCATTATAAAAAGCAATCTAACATTTATTTGTTATTTCATGATTTGCTTGCTGTGACGTTGTGTCATAAAGCGTCACATCGTCGGTTGTATGTCGCATCGGGACAATTTCTGTGATGAATACAATACTTGTTAACACAGAGTTGTTTTCTCCGGGTTATTGCACATAAAATGACCTTCGCCAGTTATGTTATCTCTTTTCCACGACCAATTTATTTTCGTATTCTCTGACCCGTGTAGATGTATGAAGACCGCGTGTGCCTTGTTGGCGTTCTAATCTCGCTGATTTGCTCTCGCCAGCGACAGGCAAGCAGAAAATCCTCGAGAAATTGCTCGACTGTAAAAGGGGATGTCAAAATCGTGTCCTGGGCAATTAGTCAACTTCAAACTTAAAAGGTCAAGACGGCGCAGTCAAGTGATTTGAGAGCCTTATGGTAAGTTATATGATCAGCAGTCGGGTGTGCAAGTAAACTGCCATTAACCTCCTGGGACCTGGCGTCCACATGTGTGGACATGACGTTTTTGGTTGTCAAGACTATTATGTTAAATTTTGGACTACAAGGGCCTGGCGTCCACTTACGAGGACGTTACATCATGTAAAAAGATAATTCTTTGTTTTTACACTCATCAGGTTCCAATTAGCCTAAATATCAAAGAGAAAATAAAAATAAAATAAAAATGCATGCCTTGCAAGAGCTCGGGTCTTAGGAGGTTAATTAGTGCAAAAAAACAATAAGTTGAACCAAATCTTAATCGACTTTCCTTGCAAATCTTAAAAAAACAAAACAAACAAAAACAAAAAACAGGATGAGACATCCTTTAGCCTTTGTGTACGTGTAGGAGGGACATTTCCACCTCCCTAAATTTGCCTTTGGGCAAGTAGAGTGCGGACAGTGGCACACCTCACTGAACTTTTTTCAGACGCTGACGCTGAGAAACATATTTTCTGTTCAGTCTCGCTCAGTAGCGAATGGTCCATGGGTGATACCAGTACCCTCCAGTGGTTGGGGACTACTGCTCTAATCCACTCAGTGGGCAGGTCCACGGGATCAGACATGATTGACTTAAAGCCGCTTCCTAACGGAAAAAAAAAAAAATGAAACCCCTCCCCCTGACCTCACCATAGCTCAAAAAGATGCATTTTCTTGTTTCTGTCAAGCCTGAGAGGAGGAGAGAAGAGAGACCAGTCCTCGTTACCATGGCAACTACAGATGCAGGAGCTACAACTGCTTGCCGTGTCTCTCCCCCCCCCGTAGGGGCTGCATACATACAATGTCAGTGAATTCATTACCGAAGGGCTTACGGCTGGCATTATCTACAACGACAATCACTTGCGTGACCAATCGCTAAAGTTCCACACGGGGAGCATGTCGTCATTCGGACCTCTGTGAGGACCATTGGGTACGTGCACATGTGTGTGTATGACACGCACATGAGCGCGCAGGTTGACGGCAACGCGTATGAACCAAGAAAAAGGTGTGTTGACATCATCGTACTCGTTGTCACACCTCAATAAAACTTTTATTGTCTGACAAGTGTCGGCGCAAAGTTCACTGCAGGGACTAAAGAGCAGACTTTAGAGGCGTGTGTTGTTCGGGTCCAACACACAATAGTATCCCAAAGTGTTTGCTTCTTTCTGTATGGGCAAGAGGCTATTAAAGCCTCTGAACGAGCTCTCGTGTGTGTGCGCATGCACACGCTAGCACGTGGCTCTCTCGCCTGCGGTGCCAGCACAGTTTGTGATGATAAACACAAACAGGTTGATGTCGGCATCGATTTGAGGGTATTAAGAACAACTGACGCATAGGAGAGAATAATAAGCACAACAGGGCATGTTGTGAACCGAACAGGAGATGTCTGGGTCATGTCGAAGAAGTCACTTCAACTCTTTATTGACCAAAATGCCCCCCGCGGATCATGTTTTGCTCCGTAAACTAAGAGGGCGATAAGAATATGTTTAAAATGCGAATATAAAGTTGTATTCTACACACTTTGACTACAATAAAACAAACGCTCATGAAGAAAAGAGGGAAAAAAAACAAAAATAAAAACACATCTGGGCATCAATACAGCCTTAGGGTGAGCGGGTGCTGAGCAGGACGTCTGCTGTAACGCATTATTCATGAAGTAAATCAAGCAGACAAATGTAGTGGAACTTCTAAAGTCTGAGAAGTTTGGAAAAATATGCCACTGAAGTTGCACAAATAAACTCCACAAAAAAAAAGTTGAACCCGTACATAATGGGAGGATAAATCATCCAAATCGGGGACATCTAAAGCAATGGCCTCCAACCACCGTTCCCTGGACCACCGGTCCAGATTCATGGAAAAAAATAAAATAAAATAAAAAAAATTGTATTGGAACATCGAAAATGCGTGTCATCCCCAACCAAAACAATCCCCCTTTAAGAAATCTTTATGATCGTGAATATGTCAGCGCTCCCGTCGATGAACGGTTGCCGCTCTGCAAAAAAATCTGGACCATTATGAACCAATCCTGGCGTAAAAAAAACAAAACAAAACAAAAAAATAAAACTGTTTGCAAAGTAACTGTGTTTAATCTTTAGGAGAAGCTTCACCTCACGAGCCTGTTCCTGCACATATTGATCAGCGTATCTTTCATCTAAATTGAATTAAGTTCAATCTGAACAAAATGGAAAAGCACAAGAGTTCTGTTTGACCTCAGTGACTTCAGACATTGCTTTTGCTCAGCAGATGTAGACGGTTTATTTGCATTCACTCTATTAAAAACAAAAAAAAAATCACTCTGGTTTAAAGTCTATGTTTTGTTGAGCTACAAGGAAGTTGATTGGAAAAATCGTCGACAAATTTTGGGTTCAAATCCAATTGTTTGCTCAGGCCTTCTTTTGTGGAGTTTGGACGTTCTCCCTGTGCGTTTGTGGATTTTCTCTGGGTATATCTTCCGACATTCCCAAAATATTCTCATTTCATCGTAGGCTAATTTGTCTGTTGGTGTGAATGTGAGAGCGAACGGCTATTTGTCTCACGGTCCCGCGGGACCCTAATGAGGACGTGCGGAAAAGAAAATGGATGGATAGTTACGTTCTGTATTCCTGATAAATGAGGTCAGACAGCACCAATTGTTGCTGTCTGTGCAAATGTCAGCACTTCCTTATTTTGTCCTGTACTGGAACAAACTTTGTCACACAATAAAATGATCAGATGACGTTTACATCAAGATATGATACGCTAAAGTTCAAGGACTGAAACCTGGGAGCAAAACAACGACAATATTTAGGTTTTTTGTGTGTGCAGTTGTAAGACGCTAATGCGCACAACAGCTCAACTTTTTATTAGGGCCACTGATCTAAAGATATCCAATTAAAACAGTTGTATTAAAATATAACGCACGCTAAAGCAGAACTCATGGTTGGAAGCAGACCGCTGGACAACCAATCACAGGAACAAACGGGATACGGCTAAGCTAACCCAGTAGCTTACGCATCTACAATATATCACCATATAGGATTGTACCGTTAATAATAATAATAATAACAATAATAATAATAATACATTTTACTTATAAGCGCCTTTCACAACACTCAAGGACACTTTACAATCAAGAGCAAACAATAAAACCCAAAAAGGTTGAATAGGTGGGTTTTGAGCTGGGATTTGAATGTGGGAAGAGAGTCATGTTTGGAAGCAGACTGTTCAAGCGAAACAATCTACCCACATGCGATGTCATCTCTCATTTGTGATTTCGAAATTGAAGAGTGAAATTAATTGTCAAACTGACAGAGGGTTTCGGGAAGTGAATTACTGGGAATGGGCTGTTTTCAATTCACATTCCGAGTGGTTAGCATGTTGCAACAGCAGCACAGAGAAACTGGTTGTCATGGAAATGGACAAATTTGGGGGTGGGGGGAAAAAAAATTGAAACAAAAAACAAAAATCTCTTTGTGACTTTTGCTGAACAGCCTCTTGTTCAGGGGGACAGCAAATTGAACAGTTGGACGTGTGCTTTCAAAAGAGAAGGCGAGATTAAGTTCACCTAAAATGTCACCTTTTGAAATCCCGATGGGCCAGAGAGTGTTTTCAAAAGCATGCTCACACTTTTCCATATTTTGCAGTCCTGACAATTGTTTTCCTCCATTGCCTTATCACTCTAAAAACAAGATGACATCATGAACGTGCGTAATCCAATTCTGGTCACCGATACTACACTTTAGCATCCACACGCATCAAGAAACTCGACACTTGTTTACCTCCCAAGCTGCTTTTCACTCCATTGTCTGACTCAAGCGCAAGCGTGCTGCTGCTGCTGCGTGGGCCCTCATGTGACGACACGCTGCGGTCAGCGTTATTCCGGGCGCTGAAACGTGAAGCCTTTTGTGACATGGGTGTAGTATCGCTGCTTGAACTGACACTCCTCAATGTCTGCTAATTGCAGCCTGCCTGTGCTCGTTGGCTTTTTTTTTTTTTTTTGGAGGAGCCGGGAGTGGGGGGGGGGGCTTTTCATTTGGTTTCCAGAGACCATGATGTAAGCCAGTCCACCAGATTCAGGAAGACAAAAACAACAACAACAACAAAAACACTTTTAGCAGGAAACTGCTACTTGAACAGGACTTTTTTTTTTTAATCATAGCTTTTCTTTCACTAAAAGCTTTTCCTTTCACGAAAAAATTGAGCTACCGCTGCGTCCTGTGGTGACTGCAGAGAATACGTCACTTGGTCTTTTGTAAGTTAGAATATACTGTAGGATTGCACTGTCCAAAGCGAGCAAAAGAAACCAGTGGTGGCCCAGCTCTCACATCGTGGGTCAGAGGCAATGAAAAGCCAAGGCAGGTTGTTATCCCCGCCATCCTCTATCATTTCAGGCGCCCATCAATCACGTCATCTTTTTGCTGCTGCCATGTCTTCGTACCATCGCTTCTCGGTGTCTTGTCACGACACTTTTTGTTTGTTTGTGGAGCCAAACACAAATTGCGCTTGTTGCCAAAGGGGAACAATTAGAGCAGTGTGTGTTTGCGAGAGCGGGTTCGGAGTGTGTGTGTGTGTGTGTGTGTGTGTGTGTGTGTGTGTGTGTGTGTGTGTGTGTGTGTGTGTGTGTGTGTAGATAGTGGACCTCGAGCGCTGGGGTTGGATACCTCCTTACTTGAGGTTTGCACATGCGAAAACGGGCACAAACTTGATTGCTTGAGCACACAGATGAAATAGTGAAAGCTAATCTACAAAGCGAGCGCAACCACAATTGTGTCTGCCAGTGCCGGCTGTTAAATTACAGCGCAATTCATTTTGAGAGGACTAGAGGCAAGTTAGATGATTTTAGCACCCGGCAATGTGATTTCTAAAACCTGACACAAATTGCACTGACTGATTTTGCATCTTTAAATGGCGCGCCTGAAAGGCAAGGTGTTAATCAGCGCGAAAAGTGCCGTCGGCATCGATTTTTTTTTTTTTTTTTAACCAATTGCGTGTGTTGGGTTGCAGTGTGAAGCGCATCCCCTGTGACAAAAGGGATTTGATTTGAAGACAATACAGGATGAATTGACATGCCGCATCATGGGCAAAAGCACTCCACCCCATTATCGAGATTCATCCACAGATTTAATTGTTATGCGCTCAACATTTCCATCGCTGCCTACACAGTGGATGAATCACGCTGCCTTACAACAACAACAACAACAACAACTGCCAAGAGCACTTGACCTTCTTGAACTTGAAATTACAAATCAGGTTTGATTGCTGGCTAAACCTGTTTCACGCTCTCACTGCTCGTCAACGATCAGGAACACGTGGCCGTCACAATGATTGAGTCATGTCTTGTTGACACCAAATTTACCGGAACTAAAATGGCAAAACGGAAGATCGAAACTGCCTGTCGGGAAAAGGCTAAAACAGGAGGCTTATTAGATTTAACCCTTTCCTGCACCTTGTAATCTGATTCCAGCTCCAGGCTCCCTGTGTGGAGTTCGCATGTTCTCCCCGAGCCTGTGAGGGTTTTCTCCGGGTACGCCGGTTTCCTCCTACATTCCAAAAACATGCATGGCAGGCTGATCACACACTCAAAATTGTCCAAAGGTGTGAGTGTGAGCGTGGATGGTTTTTCGTCTATGTGTGCCCTGCGGTTGGCTGGCAACCGGTTCAGGGTGTCCCCCGCCTACTGCCCAAAGACGGCTGGAATAGGCTACAGCAACCCCTGCAACCCTTGTGAGGATAAAGCGGATCGGAAAATGAATGAATGATCATCTCCCTTTTACTTTAGTTGCCGTTTGCAAATGTACTCCTGGTTGGACTGCAAATTAGACACTTGCTGCAGTGTCCTATTGCGGACCAGCTTTATATTTTGGGTTGAAACACATTTAGAACTTGTTTAGAATGTGTAGATAAATACCTTTCAATGTGGTTTTAGCATGCAGGAGGGATATTTTAAGGCTTGTTCGTTGCGAGCAATCTAATTCTAAGACAAACTAGCCTAGCTCTGTTTCAGAACAAACACATACTAGACCTTGTTTTGTTGTCTGTGACAGTAGTCCGTGGGGGGGGGGGGGAACACCCCGTGGTGCCCTTTCAGAAACCACCACGGTCAAGCAAAAGCACCCAGAAGCATCCAAACCTCGTCAGTCATGCCTTCTATCACTGATAAGTTGTTTTTCCATCGGGCGCGATGGTTTGTTGCGAACCAAATTAGACACACAAAATGGGGCCAGAGATGGCAGATTTTTTTTTTCCCTCCATAGATGATTGATTTAAATGATGTACTAGTCTCAGGCCATACCGACAAGCTTGATAAATATGACCAAAAAGTGACTTTTCAAAAATTGTAAACTTTAACCCTTTCAGGGATGGACGGCGGCTACTACAGTGGACAGCTTACCATGTTATCAGGTTACAGCACAGGTGTCAAACTCAAAGCCCGGGGGCCAGATCTGGCCGCCACATCATTTTATGTGGCCCGGTGTTGAGCAGCTCAAACATGTCAACTTCCATCATCCTTTCGAAAATGTCTCCCAAATTTTTAAATTCTCACATGTAATAAATAACAGATATATTCTAAGCATTTTCGTGTTACCAACCCCGTCATGATAGTAACTTAATAATTGAATCAACAGTTATTCTTGACTTCTTTATATGGTTTCAGTCATAACGGCTCTCCAAGCGAAACGGTAACTAAAATGTGGCCCGCGTCATAAATGAGTTTGACACCCCTGGGTTACAGGGCGCATGAAAGGGTTAAATAAGACCACAGAATTTCCAAATCAGCCTTATAAGTCCCCGTGGATTGTAATCAAGCTCTCATCCGTAGTTGACTTGACCGCTTTCTATTTACATCTTCTTTCGGTTTATGTCGTCATCTGTGGAGGTTGAAAAAAAATGCAACAAGCCTATTTTGACAACGTAAATGGGAATCTGTTTTCAAATGTAGGGAGTGAAAGTCAAAAGTTCACCCGCAAAATAAATACTCAAGTAATACCTAAGCGCTGTAGCCAAGTACTGTATTATTTATTGTGTGTACTTTGTTATTTCCTACCGCTGCTGACATGCAATGACTGCTGTCGACTGTTTACAGCCCAATAGTAAAAAAAAAAAAAAAAAGGGAGCAGTCAAAGCACGCAGCCCCTTTGACTGATGCATAAAAAAATAATTTATTACCTCCATGTGGCCAGAAGTAAAAGGAGGAAGTGTGCTTGTGCGGCGTTTCGTGAGCGTGTCACCGCACTGCAGATGTTCCCAGATTACTACTTTCCTCAGTCCATCCCTCCATTCATCATGCTTGACCTCCAGTCCTGCCCCACTGATTTACCGCCGTTGGTGTAATCCCACCTTTTAACTCCCTCTCCGTCTTTATTATGCATTTGTCTGGCCATCCATCTTCGCGAGTAATCTCTCCTCTAATACTTAGCGTTTATTTCTGGACGTGCCGCATATGGAGGGCACGGGCGTATTTATAGACTGCAAACTAGAATGAATAGCGCCTCAATGTAAGTGCACGTTTACATGCCGCTGATGCCAAAATGAATCAAGGGCAGCCTGCAGGATGCGTGTTAATGAGGGGATTCATCCGTGTGTGTGTGTGTGTTCTGTCCCTTTGTTGTTGTATCTGGGACTGTGTGCGATTGTGTGACTCCAGTTCCACTTAATACAGATTTTAATTTAAATTTTAAGACCCTGTAAGCCTATTTCCAACAAAAGGAGAAATTTTGTTCTTAATGAGGGGTGTGTAATCCACGGTGCCCTCCAAAGTCAAACATTTTAAAGTGCGTGAAATTTTGAGCCTGGCCCAGAAATTCTGTAAAACTAAAAAAAAAAGAAGTTTTTTTTTTTTTTCTGGTTAGATTTTAAAGAAGTAACAGTTCATGATTTAGGGTGGTGACACAACAACCAGTGTCTCTGAACTGATTGCGTTTGACTTTGGAGGTTCCGTTGTATATCATCGTCAGAGCAATCCATATTCCTTGAAACACAAATATACGACCGCTGTCCACATCGAGGCCAGGAATAGTAAATCTTGGGACGTGATTGCATGCTCTTACAAAAGAACACATTGATCTTGAGTACATAGGCTAAGTGCCGGGTTTTTTTCCTTTGGGGGAAGAAAAATAATCAGAGTTGGGATTTAAGTGTCTGACTGGGTGTTTTGTATAAAATAAACAAAAGGAGTCACACTGAGGCCATTTGTTTTGTAAATATGAAATGAATTGAGTTGCTGCATATGAAAGAACCTGAACTAAACAGTTAAGATGCGAAAGTTTATATGCGCACAGCTACAACGTTAGCAACACCAGCAAAACTCAACATATGCGATACAAGAGCAATAATTCAAATTTTAATCCTCCCCTTTATCTTATTCAAAAGACAAATGACAATGACTTTATTCAAATCAAGTTTTACTTTTTGGTTGTTTTTCGCCCTCTGGGATTTGCATGATACCAAACAAGAGTTGAAAATTTTTTTTTTACAGCATTTTTTTCATGAATTTGCATTAACTTCCACATAAATAATAGAAAGACATATTTTTTCCATGACAATAATGTATAAATAATGCTTCCACTTGAAAAAAATGTCCCTTTCGTCAAAAGATGGAGTCTGTTAACACAATCCCTAATAGGTAAAAAATTTGAAATGTTCAAAAATGGCGGCCCGGTAGTCCAGTGGTTAGCACGTCGACTTCACAGTGCAGAGGTACCGGGTTCGATTCCAGCTCCGGCCTCCCTGTGTGGAATTTGCATGTTCTCCCCGGGCCTGCGTGGGTTTTCTCCGGGTGCTCCGGTTTCCTCCCACATTCCAAAAACATGCGTGGCAGGCGGATTGGGCACTCTAAATTGTCCCTAGGTGTGAGTGCGGGCGTGCATGGTTGTTTGTCTCTGTGTGCCCTGCGATTGGCTGGCAACCGGTTCAGGGTGTCCCCCGCCTACTGCCCGAAGACAGCTGGGATAGGCTCCAGCACCCCCCGCGACCCTAATGAGGATGAAGCGGTTCGGAAGATGAATGAATGAATGAATGAATGTTCAAAAATTTGACTAATTAAAAAAATAATAATTTATTTTTATGATCATTTTTTGGTACAAAATTTCCCCCATTTGTCTTTATTAGCACCGTGCCTATCAGGATACGTGACTAAATGATCAACAAAAAACAACTAATGAGTGCGCAGTTAAATTCCAAGCACACACATTTTGCTACACTAATATGCAGCTGCGTATTTGAAGCAAATCTCAAAATGATCTTTTTAAGGACTGGATGTTTGACGCCAGCTCAACGTTAATTCCATGAAAGAAACGCTGCATCTACCGTATGTGTAAGCGTGCACACTCAGAAACGGTCTTTGTTTGGGAAAATAATTTTACCAGTCAAAACAACAATTATATTTATATACCGGCAGCGCAGCGGTAGAGGCAGCGCATTCACAGCTGGTAGCTGTTGGGGGTTTGA
>CAAKHF010008319.1:11495-31759 GCA_901007745.1 Hippocampus kuda
GTTTCGTTTTTTGGTATCACAAAAACCTGGAATATGAATGGGGTCTCGAAATAAACACATACGCACGCGCGCGCATGTGTTGTATGTACAGTATATATAGAGAGAGAGAGAGAGAGAGAGAGAGAGAGAGACACAGAGAGAGAGACACAGAGAGAGAAGTGTGTGTGTGTGTGTGTGTGTGTGTGTGTGTGTGTGTGTGTGTGTGTGTGTGTGTGTGTGTGTTTTCTCACCATAAATCCGTTCTCTGTCCTCAATACTCCTTTATGTGCTACTTTGTGAAAACTAACAACAAAAACTACTGTTTGACAATGTCAAGTGCCATCAACTGCAGCCATCAGGGGGCAGCATAATCGTATATGTCGAGCAAATTTGGAAGGTTGCTAGCATGACTGCTTGTGCCTCACTCCTGTCGGAGTGTGTCCTTCATCGCAATTTTGATTTAGTAGGAAACATTTTCAGACTGACTTTAAAACGTGTTTATAATGGGGGGAAGAAACAACATTAAGCCTAAATACGAGACTTATTCAGATCCACCAAAAATACAATCATATACTGTACATATTGTGTATTATATTCAAGTAGAGTATTTTATAAATAACCTAAATAAGCAAATACTACATGTGTCCTTACATAAAACCTGAAGTACTTGTTGACTCAGTTTGCATCGTAGCAGTTTCCTTTTCTGTCTGTTGATTACATGAAGGAAAAAACAAAAAATGTAACGTGACCAAGAAGGGAAAAAAACAGAAAAGGTGAGAAACCGAAGGGGAAACTGAGGTTAATCACATTTAAAGTAAACACTCTTCCTTATAAACTGAATGTCAAAAACCTCACTTGAAAAAAAAAAGAAAAGGAGAAGCTGCCCTTGCCCAGTGAACAAATTCTGAAATGGAGGTGAAGCTCCCTCTGTGAAGAAGTAGGTGTCCCTAGCTGGGCTAAATTGATCTGCTTGATCAGAAATTAAGATCTAATAAGATCCATTATGACCTTTTTGGGACTTTAAGAAAAAGTGAAATATTCAGTCGCAGCATGCTGCTTGACTGGTTAGCACGTGCGCCTCACAGTACAGAAATGCAGCGTTTGATTCCAGCTCCGGCCTTCCTGTGAGGAGTTTGCATGTTCTCCCCGTGGCTGTGTGGGTTTTCTCCGGGTACTCCGGTTTCCTTCTACTTTTCAAAAACATGCATGGCAGATAAATGGGACACTAGTTCCAGCAACTCCTATTTATTTTGTTCTTCTACTTCTTCCTCTCATAACTTTGCTGCTGTGAAGTGGGAATTTCTCCATTGTGAGACTATTAAAGGTTTTCTTATCTTGTTTAATTGTTCTTCGGTGTGAGGGTGAATGTTTGTTTTATCTATGGGTACCCTTCGATTGGCTGGCAACAAGGGAATACCCCGCCTACTGCCCCAAGACAGCTGGGATAGGTTCCAGCACACCCGTGACCCTGGTGAGGATAAGCAGAATGGATAACGGATGGATGGATGGATGAAAGAAATATTTAGTCCAGAGTGGGTTAAACATGTTTTCAGTCAAATGCATTAATCACAATGGATGAGCAATACCAAAATAAGAAATGATGAAACCATCTGAACAACAGTTCTACGTTTTTGTGCATTTGAAGAGTATAGTATATGACTCATTTCCTAATAAAATTTAGTGGAAACAAAAGACAGATATGATCAATGAGTAAAAAAAAGATCTTGAGGTGTGGTGTGAAGATAAGGTTGTGAGGTCTGATGTAGATATTCCATACAAATTGCATTTTGGGAACAAAATCATAGAGTAATTAAATATGAATCATTTCCCCTTCCTGTCCAAAGAGGCACAAACACCAAAGAGCCACACAGACCATCAGTGTCCAGATCATTGGGCCAAATCATGCATTTCAAATAATTGCATTCATTTCATTCGTAATGAAATTATTTTTGAAAAAAAAAATGAATGAATGGAAAAAGACCATTATTTTTGGAAGGTGACGACATTTCCTTGAACTTCTCTATAAAATGTTCAAAATGGTGACCAGATTCGGCTCTTCAGCATGCCCATATCCAACCTTCAACCCAATCTGCTGGGTCAGAGTAATTCACACAATTACCCAATTAATCTTGGGCACAAGTAACTGCTCAAAAAAAAAAAAAACATCCGCAGCTACTCAGTGAGTGGGTGAGGAAAACAAAACCACCCTCCATTTTGTGTGTGTGTTTCTGCATACACACACACGCATATATTGTGTGTGTGTGCGTGTATGTGTGTGTGTGTGTGTGTGTATATATACATATATATACATATTATATATATATATATATATATATATATATATATATATATATATATATATATATATATATATATATATATATATATATATATATATACACACACACACACACACACACACACACACACACACACTGTATATCGCAGTAGATCCAGAATGGTAAGTGCCATATTTTTGTGAAATGTCTTAAATGAAAGTTCAATCACATATTGTTTTATTTTACATCTGTTGTGGTGCTATGTGAAGGCAAAATCCGAAACCCTCTGACACTGTGCAAGTACTTGTGGAATGAATTGTAGGTCATGAAACATATCATTCGAAACGAGATGAACGGGGGAAGTCCTCGAGTTTAGTGTGTTGTCACATGTACAAATGTTCTGTGAAAGCCCTTTGCAGAAGTTCTTTACGTCATACGCCTTGCTGAAGAGTCAATACAATGAGAGGGACAAGCAAAATAGGAAGCTAAAATCTTGTTGGGACCTGTGTGTGAGCATTACAGCAGGAAACGAGTCATGTGACGGGGAGGAGGGAAGTTCAGCAGCGGATGATTTTTGGAGAGCTCTTTGAAAAGCGAGCTGCCTCCTCTTTCTTCTTCTTACAACTTGGGTCAACACAAACACATCGAAGCCGCCGGGTCTCAGAAACGGTTTGGTTCGATTGTTCTCAATGGTGCATGGAATAAGGGACTACATCAAAAGCTTTCGGATGATGACACTTTGGAACTGAATGATGACATCTGTGAAAGCACCAGGGATAGCTATGAGCAACAAGAAACTTGCTCTCGCTCTTGTGCTTCTTTCTATCATCAGCTATGTGTCAGGTAACAATACTTTTTGTTATGGTCAAATATCTAATGTCTTGCGTTTGATTTTTAATATTTAGCACTTTCCGTCCATTGTGGTTGGTTTTAAAGTGCTCTAATAATAAAATTGAGTTTCAGTATTAACATACGGTGCATCTGGAAAGTGTTCACAATGTCGGATGTCTGGAGTGCTCTGGACACAATTGGATTCCATAAAAGTAGGCCCAGACAAGGGAATTGACCAAAAAAAAAAAAAAAGCAAGGCCAACAAAGTACCACGAAAGACGCTGGTAACAAAGAACCAGGAAAAAGCGAAAAGAAACCCAAAATGCTTGCAAAAGGCAAGGAACAAGAAAAATGTAACTAGCATGTCAAACTCAAAGGACAAGGAAATCCAATACGAGAGAATACAAACGGAACTATAACAAGAACTACTTACATGCAACAATACTTAAAAAAAAAGCGAGAATCCACGAGGCAAAATGTCAAGAACGTCTAGAAAATGAAGCACTCGGAGACCGAGTCGTGAGCAAGGCTCATAATCAGACAGGTAACAAGGCTGGATTCGAGACAGGTGCGACTTGTGGGGGAACGCCCACCCGCCAGCTGGAGACTTAGAAAACAAAGCAAACAAGACAGGATCATCACACACACTTTCGCAATGCTTCACTTTTGCCATCATTTATAATGTTATACCGATTTCCAAAATGCAGCAATATTGTTTTTTTAATCCTTATTGACATATACTGTAAATGCTTTAGAAGTTTCTACAGTGCAAAATCAAAGATGTAACGAGCTCCAGATGTCAAACTCTGGTCCTCGAGGGCCACTATCTTGTATGTTTGAGAGTCATTTTTGTCGGGGGTGACGTCTTCCCTCGGAGGGCCATTACGACAGTGAAACTGAACAAATGTTTCATCATCTCATGTTTATTACTTGTACACAACAAATGGATGGATTAATAGTGTTGAAATCACTTAACGATTTGCTGTTTACTTAATTATTGTTCAAGCGATTGTAAACAGGGTAGTAAAATTGTTACAAAATTTCAACATTATTTATTACCCATGATAATTTGACATTTTGGTACAGATTTTAACAAGCGTCATGGAAGGTGACACACATGATTGGCTTTCGCGGGCCACGTAAAATCACATGGCGGGCCAAATTTGACCCACGGGCCTTGACTTTGACACCTGTGCCCTAAAGGAACATGGGGTAAACTAACGATAAAGTACTGTATTTTTCTCATGTGCAGCAGAAAGAGTTTTCTTGTGAACATCGAAAAGTTTTTGGTGCCCTTGAGAAAACTTTCTGGTCCACTCATGACTTTCCTTGTGATGTTATTATTTTTATTTTTTTAATTTTCTTGTGCTTTCATATTAATTGAATATAAAATGTTGATTTCTGTTTTTTTTTCTTCGTTATACAGGAATGGGTGTCCCTCAGGTTGATGCACTGTCTGTGAACATTCTGGATGGCGAGGTGGTTGTCCTTTGGAATCAACCCCGAAACACCACGTCTGACATCCGGTACAATGTGCAAATGGCAAAGTAGGTTTTCCACTTTAAAAATACTTGACATCTTATTCACCGAGATCAGTGTATTTTCACTTTAAGTTAGTATTTAAGTTGTTGACAGATGTGATTTGTGCTGTCAGGCTCGCCGGTGAATGGGCGATGGTGCTCAGCTGCACAGGGATTACAAATACCTACTGCGACCTTAGCACACTCATACATGACTATGGAGGTGGCTATAAGGTCAGGGTTCAGACGGTAGCCAGAAACAACACGTCACTGTGGACGGTGAAGAAATTCCTCCCAAATGCAAGTAAGCAACACGATGTTGTCGTATGTTATGTTGTGGAAGCCTTTACCAAATTTAGGGTTGTAAACCATAACAGTTCCCCAGGAAAAGGTTGTTTTTTTTTTTTTCAAATTACAATGAGTTATTTTAAACTATGTGGCGTCATGTTAATTTATGTTTTGTAAATAATCATTTTTGATATGCTTTGTTGTGCTATGTCACATGTTCACAAAGTATTTTATATTTATTTGATTACATTAACTAAATCCCTTCCCTCGTCATTTTTTAATGCACTGAATTATGCTGTTAATATTTTACCAAGATTTTTCTCGTTTCTGTTAGGTTTTCAGATGCTATGTTGCATTATGGTATCCAAAACAATTCGCTGGTCGCAGTTTATCTTATGTCGCTAAGTTACACTGCATTGAATTACGCTATGTTATTACATAACAATATGACATGATATTTAAAAAAAAAAAAAAACCTTAGTTTCAGGAGCCAACATTGCTCCAGGATCAGTTATTGAATAATTTAATTTGTTAGTTCGAACAATCTAACTCCATCTTTTCTTAACTCACAGGCAACCTGCAAGCTCCTTCCTTCACGTTATATGCTACCTCCAGCACGATAACAGTCCATGTTCATCAAAAACCGATCCTCAGAAGGCTCTTTCCCTTTGGGGTTACTTACATCATCCACCTGGAGGGAAAAAACAGAAACGATGAAGTGAAAGTAAGTTTTGAAGGGAAACGCTACAAAATGAGTGACGAAATGATGCATCGATCTTATCGGCATTCTAATCTCACAGGAGACAATAGCGTACCTGACAGATGCCGTGGATCAGGAGTCTAAAACTTTCAATTCTCTCTGGTGGGGAGTCGAATACTGCGTCAGTATCATGGTGGAGGGAAACGGTGCTTTGTCCCGGAGCAATTTATCCCCAAAGCAATGTCTACTTCTTCCAGAGCAAGGTGAGCAAAACAATATGGCAAAAGATATATTTTTTTTATCCAATAGCAAATTACTCTCACCATTATAAAATATTATATTATACTGTGTAGTCATTGTTAACATTATTAACTATTTTAAAACTAAAAACAGAATTTAAACACGGTATAATACAACTAAGTCAAAACTGGAAAACGATAAACGACTCACTCTATTTTTCTACGTTAACTTGTTGGTGAGTTACCTTGCTAGCACAGAAACTCAACAGCTCATGTTAACATCAAAATTTGAAAACAAAGTTCTGTTCTTCGCTGTTTTCAACTTCCTAAATATATAAATTTCCTCAAATTGATTTATGTAACACAATGTAAAAAATGCTTTTGAGAATATGTATTGGTTGAGTCCTTATTTATTGTTCCATGGTACAAGGGGGCGGATTTCACTTTTGAATTTGTTGAGTGAAAAAGGACTGCTGTAACAGCTGGCTTTTCGGCAGGAAGTCGGTGTTGTATTTTTCACGAATAGACCGAAAATGACGCTCCACATTTCCCTTCTTTGATATTGCAGTGGTAGACTGTCAGATGAGGCAAACCCACTTCGAAAATGACACCTCCCATTCCGTATGAAAGTGATATATGTTTTTGCCTTCTTATTTGGGCCAGCTCCCTCACTCATTTCAAGGACCATAAACTTTAGCACGGACTTAAAAGGTAATTCGCTGACTAGCTTGTAAATTTTGCTGTGCTTAGCGCCATTGTTTACGAATACGCGGTGACCTAAATTCGACCTGAACGGTCAAAATTCAGTTGTCATCTGACTGGTTGCCCTTTATATCAATCAAGTGACAGAATGGAATAGGCCGACATCCATTTTTTTTTAATGTCCGCAATCAACCGGTAGATCGCGATCGACATAATGAGCATCCCCGCTCTCGTTTATCTTACCATCTCGAGCTATGCTAACAGGCTAGTGGAGCAATTGCTTCTTGTCTTACAAACACCTTATTGTATTATGAAACACATTTCAGTTGGGACGAACATTTAAAGTAAACCATTTGTGCTTCTTTCCAGAATGGTTCATAATTTCGGTGTCATCCCTGACGGTTGTGGGCGTGTTGGCTGTGGCCACCATTTCGGCAATCGGTCTGCTTTGTCACCTGAAACGTCCAGCGAAAATGCCTGCTGGATTGGTAAGTAAACAGAAAACATTCTCACAGTTAATGCCAGGTGACCATATTTTGGTCGTTAGTAAATATGGGTGAGGGGCTGGAGAGTCCTCAAAACACCTCTTGCTATACAAGGGGTCCTTATGTGGCCACTTTAGAATGCCTTGTTGTCGCGGCATAGAAAAGCCATGCAACAACACAGTGGGGGAAAACCCCCCACAGAATCTGAGAGTGGAAATGTTTCATAATTTTTGAATCCTCATTTTATATGTTTGGTTACATTAATCATTCAAATTTTGCAGGCTTGTTAAGAACTCTTCAACTCTGTGCTGTTTCAAATTTATCCATCCATCCATTATCTAATCTGCTTACCCTCACGATGGCTGTGGGTGTGGTAGAGCCGATCCCAGCCATCTTAGGGCAGCAGGCGGGGTACACCCTAAACTGGCCGCCAGCCAATCGCAGCGCACACGGAGACAAAGAACCATTCGTGCTCACAGTCACACCTCGGGACAATTTAGAGTGTTCAATCAACCTACTATGCAAGTTTTCGCAATGTGGGAGGGAACCGTAGTAAAGCTGCACAGGCACGGGGAGATCATACAAACTTCACACAGGAAGGCCCGGGGCCGGATTCGAACCAACGACATCTGCACCGTGAGGCGGACATGCCAGCCAGTCGACTACCACACTGCCCATGTCAAATTTAGGAGACATTTATTTTCACCTTACAGGGACTTTAATGCTGTATAAAGGCTCGGAGAGGTGATTTTCTGAAAAGGACGTTTAACTTCAATTAAATTCCCTTCTAATCTCAATCAGAGGCTATGACATGTGAGAAGTGGATGATGTGTAGTGGTCACAATTTAAAAAAAACAAAAACATCAGAGTGAAGTATCTCAAAGGCCACAATTTGAATATAAACCAAGGCTCATTCTCTCTTCTCTCTTACTAGAAATCCCCTGTGCATGGCTGGCATCCCCTCATTTTCTCAGAAGGGCCAATGGAAATGGTCACAGACAAAGGTTGGTTCCTCTCCAGTAGCAGAAAGGAAACGAAAAGCTCTGCAGAAATCCCTCAAAACAAGGCCGCACTTGGCATTTTGAAAAATCACGACGACAGGACGAGCCTGGACAGCGGTGTTAGCATGGAGTGCAACGCTCCAGAAAAACAAGAAAGAAGCCCACAGCGCAGACAAGAGGATAGCGGTTGTGGGAGCATGGGAGGGACGGTGTATCCCCATCGGGATGACACGGTTCAGATGAAGCGGAAGGACAGCGGAGCGGGACTCGGCTGCCGATTGGAATCCACTACCGTGATCGCAATGGGACAGGAGAGTGGATCCCTCAAGGAGTTTGACAGTTATCGCAGGCAAAGCCCTGCACTGCAGAGTCATCACGACGAGGTGTCGAAACAGATCCTTCCGAGTCCACTTTTGGCTGTCGTGGTCTCGGGCTACCGTGCGGGACCTCAGTCATGTATCTGCTCCGGTGCAGCTCAGTGCTCCTGGTGCCTGAAACGCATCGCCGACGAGGCTACAGCGATTCAAAAGCACATAAGCTACCCGAGCATAGAGGACTTTTCAAAAAGGACGCAGGCAGAAAGAACAGAGGGTTTCCCTTTGTTAACAGCCCTGACACAAGGGATGGACCTTAACATGAAAACTGTGGCCATTTCGCTTTGTGACTTGCAGCTGGATACTGACTGATTCACTATCGGGACACCTTTCAAAATATACTGACAAAAATAGATGCTGCTTTGGAATAATACTCCCTTTCCCCTCCATGTATCTGAGTAAGTTGTGGGCGAGGGATGGAGGATGATGAAGGGGGGAAAAAATGTGCGAAGGAAATACAAGCAAAAACATGCTTATAGGAAGGAAATGTAAAAGTTTAAGGCGCTTTTCAACGGAATGTCTCGCATCTGCCGAAAGGGAAGTGGGCCGGAAGTGAAAGCATTGTGGAAATGTACGCAGACAACATGTGTGACGGTTTGTTTCTTGGGTCTTTCCTCAACTCTCACAGGCAGAAACTGTGAGAAGTGTTTTGACATTGCATTTTGCTCAAGATCAATTGACGTGTCAGGGCCACACATGATGGCAGAAACATTTCCCTTCTTCCAAAGTATACTTAACCCTTTCGTACAGTTGGGGGTCACATTTGACCACTTTTAACATTTGACCGCAATAAACATACCCTAAGTGTCATTCTTTCACTCTGAAATTAGTTTTTTTTCTAAACTGACCTGATAAAAATGAAACTGTTTCAAAATTCTATAACCCGCTAAAAATGTTTATATACGCTGAGTGTTTTAAATGGAAGCCTTGTGAAATGAAAAGGCCTAGATGTGTTGTATTCAAGGACAGGGAACGGGAAACACAAACTTACAATCCCACTTGCAAATCCTTCTCGGGGAAACAGAGAAGTACTTTGAGTGTCACTTGAGGAACTGAATTTGGACCCAGAAGCCGACAGTAGACGAAAGTGGCGAAGTGGCTGGGCTGGATGTGGCAGTGCATAAAAGGCTTAACGTTCTAAGAACAAGTAACTCAAGGTTATATAGAGACAAACAAGCCCAACCCGGTGTGACCAAACAAAGGACCAAAGAAACAAACAACGTCAAGGACACAAAGATCCAAACTCTGTCACATCTATCTGTAAAAAAATGACTATTCGTCAATAAAATGCTCAACTACCAGATGTGTGCATTTCCATGAGGAGTAGCCATTTTTAGTGAACTCTTAATCTGATGTGTTTTTAAAAACACACCTACTTATTTATTTTTTTCCAGATGTCAAGAACATTTGTAGTCACCCTGTATATACCTGAGATTAACTGTAATTATGTCTCATCATTCTTTGTTTGAAATATTTATTTTTTTAAAATACAAGCCATGTGAACTAAAAATGCCTTGATGTGTTGATTTCACACTGACACGAGACACTGAACATGACTTCGCCCCATTCAAATCCTCCCACAGAAACAGAAATGCGGCTTGAGAGGATATCATTTCCTCTTTCAAGAAATAGCTTGTTTTAAAAGAAGTCAACAGACTCATCCAATCTAGAGCAAAAAACATTTTATTATTCATGCAGATATTTCAAATATTATTGGCCAATAAAAAGCATGTACCCTTACGGTTAGATTAGTTTACATTATACATTGTTTTATCCCCATAAAATTACCTTGTGGATTTTTTTTTCACGAAAAATACCATGACACAAACAAAAAATAATTATCTATTTTAGAAATGTAAATGAAAATAAAATAATTTGGATAGGTGTTGTTAACAAGTGGAACTCTGATGCCTTTATTTTAATAAAATAACATTTCATATTTTAATTACCATAATCATATTTCCAAATAGGTATATACATACACAGTGGTACCTCGGGGAAAAAGTTTAATTTTATCCACGACCCCCACTCATAACTCACAACAGTCTTATCTCAAATCATCATTGCCCATTAACATTTATGGAAATGCCATTTGTCCACATCAGCCCCCCTCCCCCTGACAAACAACAAAATTGTTACTAATCCCTGTACTAATAGAACTCATTTTGTACTTTATCAAAATGCTCAGTAATTACACAATTAAATAGGATGTAAAGAATTCAACATTTTTGACATATATATTTTTTTGTTTCAATTCAATGGACATTGTGCTGCTCCCTCTGGTTGTGTGTGCTTTAGCCACCCATACAGATACATGGTACATGGAACCAGTCAAAACTCCCCAGTAAGCTGCAGTAATACAGCATCACTGTTCCACTGTTTTCAAATATCCATTGCTTAAAAGGTTATAGCAGCAAGACAACGATGCTAATCATTAGCCCGTCTATGGTGTTTTATATTGTGTGTTATTATGAGGCTAGCGGCCTTTCCGAAGGCAAAGTTACTTGTTCTTTTAACGTGTAAATGTGTGTGTGTGTGTGTGTGTGTGTTTGTTTGTTTATTTATTGAACATATAAAATATATGTGTGTGTGTGTTTTAACGATGTACTACCACCATGTCAATGGAGCATTTCACTCTGCATTTAAAGTTAAAATTAAAATAGAGCAATCCCTCCAACATTAACTTATAAATTACTGCAAATCATTATCATTATTTATTTATTTATTTTTGCAATGAAGATCTTGTTGAAGACAGAAAGCTTTGACCTTTGGAGGTGGTATTTTGTTTTTTTGTTTTTAATCAGCCGAGGTATCTTAAACATTTTTCAGAGTCATATTATGAGAAAAGCAATGAGTCATTGAAGTTCCACTACTATATCAGAAAGGGAGCAGATGTGTTAAAGTTGGAGGTGAGCAACTTCCTGTTGCTTGCGTTCTCCAGCTTTATCGAATGAAACACACTTCATTTTTACCAATGTGGTTGTTACATTTTCTTTGACAGTAATCCCTCGCTATAACACAGTTCATCTTTCGCAAATTTTTTTCTGTGCATTTTATTTTTTTCACACGGCATTGTGTTCTGCATCCTTATTGGCGAAGAGACCAATATCAACAGTCTCATCGTAGTCGTCCTATTTTCAAAACAGGCAGGGAGTCTATACACAGGAGAAAGTTGCAGTACACCGCAACATTTAACTGGTCACATCATACAAAGTGTACAGGCAACTTTTATGGTGAATTCCCTTTCATTCCCTTCAAATATCAATCATAATACAGTACAGTAATTTGGAAAATCTATTTTTTTCCCTTCCAAAGACAAAGACAGGTCATTTTTTGAAGCCGCTAATGGTGAAAGGAGGGCGAGACTTTTTTAAGCCGACTTTGCTGTGGAGAGAAAGTGACAAATGCTCAGTTGTACTCATGCATATCAAACCCTTTGAAAAAGAATTTTATTTCTGCGCGTAATATACTCACATGAGCACTCTGTCCGTCAGCGGGCGTTCTGAAGAGACAAAACCAAGGTTCTCATGTGACCTTATGAGAACAAAAGTGAAGAGGAAAAGGGGTTTCCTGCTCACTCACCTTTCTTCTTGCAGCAGTTTTTACAGGATTTGCACTTGTACTTGTAGCAGAACTGCACAATGGCGATGGTGAAGAGGATGGCGAGGATGCCAAAGCCCACAGCTACTCCCACCGCCGTGGGGTTTACCCTACTACCTGACAAAACACACACACAGACAAATGATACATTCGCGAGAGAATTGCTCGATTGCTTGCTTTGTTTTGAGTGACGCTGTCAAAGAGATATGGATTCATCAAGTTGTTTATTATTTGGATTTTAATCCGCAGTGGTGAAGTGGTGCAAGAACTGCATCGCGATTTAGAAACCCAAACAGATCCTACACTATCCCAAAGCAGATAGTTGCCAGGAGCGTTGATTTACTCAACTGCAGTCTATTTGAAGAGAAGAGGCCTTGATTTGATTACCGCATTTCCTCCGATATAGAAATTCTGCCCTGTGGTAACAACTATCGCTACCTTCGCTCCCTCTTCTTCTTGCGTTTCATTACGCTGCATCTCTTGCCGTAGAAGCCAGTGCTCCCCAGCACGTTGTGGCACAGCAAACACTGAAGGCACACAACTCGAAATTCAGACTTGCCTGTACGTATATTATAAAACCCCATGAAAAACACCTTTTCCAAAAATCTGCGACATAGACACGAGCAATTAATCGTCGTATCGTGGATGAGATCAATTAGTGTTTCAAAATGTACCACATTTTGTCAACAAGTTCCCCGCACAGCATTAGAGATCTAATCTTGCGCTATGTGGCACTTCTAAGTGACGTAAGCGTTCCGGGAAATTTTGATGTGATCATTTGACATTGCGAGGAGACACAGTATGTGTCTACTGAGTCAGCCTCACTTTTTGTGACGTGACTGCATTTTATAACCGTCCTTTTTATTTTGTCTTAAACTACACTTGAATCTGGGCCTCCCACATTTCAAAAACGTGCCCGGCAGGCTGCTTGAACAGTCTAAAATTGTCCCCAGGTGTGAGTGTGATTGCGGTTGGTTGTTCGTCTCTGCGTGCCCTGCGATTGGCTGGCAAACGGTTCAAGGTGCCCCACACCGACTGCCCGAAGATGGCGGGGATCGGCTCTGGCACCCCCTGCGACTCTCGTGAGGATAAAGCGGATCGGAAAATGGATGGATGGATGGATACACTTTAATCTGGCATAAATTGAAGTACACAGCAATTTGCTTAATACCATTTGAAAAAAATACCATGCCCAACACAATAGATCCCAACCCCTGTCAGTAGTTCAGTAATTAAATGCCCACGGCGACCATTTCTGGAAATACTGCTTATGGATCACACGCTTGTCTATTTGCATTATATTCCTATTGGTTATTTAACAATAAAAACAGCATTGTCATTATAAAGCGGGATGTTATCTCACTGTTGAAATCATAATTCACATTCATTTAGGTGACTGTCTAAAAAAAGTGTAATATTAAATTGTCCACATAACTATCCAAAATCTCAGTAAAACTTGTTGAACATCAAAGAAGTGCGTCAGACTCACGCCATGTGATCACACTACACAAAGAAAAAAAAAGCAAGTCCAAAGCATTGTCTTACCATGATTGCCCATCGCGGAGGACCTTGCGAACCTTCCGATGTCGCCTCTCCTCGCTTGACTTCAGCAAAGTATCTATCCAATAAGCGATAGATCAGTTTTTAAAGATGAAAACCGTATTTGGGTTCTGTGCTTCCTTCCTACATCTTAGGTCTGAGTGTTGGTGTTCCCCATAGCTGGCATTTTTTTAAAACCGGTCCATCTACTTTGTTGTTGTCATGTTCCTTCCTTTCACAAGATAATGTAGGAGGTGGAACACGCTCCTTTGTTGTGATTGCCAACTTTCTTGACAATTCAACTCATTATACCAGGTAGCAATGTTTAATTCACTCATTTGGAGCTCTCACATGAGCATAAACTCAATTCTCTTCTGTGCATGAATTCACTTTCTCAAGTTTTAAACAAATTCCGTTTGGAAGGGCTGTGGAGACACTGAAGCTATCTTAAGACATATAAAAAAGGCCATTAGCATTAAACCAAGATTTGTTTGGAATTAAATTATAAATACAACTGAGCGTACAAGACAGAAACAATATTAAAGCAAAAGTGAGAAGAAAAAAACAATGTTAACCCGTTCATGTTGTGTGCATTTGTGATCAGTTTTCATCATGACGCCAGTCGTCCTGTATCTTTTTAGCCTTTTTTTTTTTTAAAAATTTTGAACAACTACCTGTACACACAGAAAAAATGATTTTTTTGCGAAATCAGTGGTTTTGTTGAGGTACATTTCCAGGAACGACTATGACATTTAAAGTCATAAAATGTGTACCTGAAAGATGATGTCATGGAGTATCAGTGTCGATCACTGAGTTTGCATGATGTGCACAGCAGTACACTTTCCATCCCTCAGGTGACGGCAACTGACTTCATCTGTTGGCGAGGGGGCAGCTGATAACATCATTACAAGAAAAAAAACCTCTCAGCTAAGTTAATAATAATAATAATAACAAAAACACGAATCTGCACTTTTTATGTCAACATGTTCCACAAAATTGTTATGAAAGTGAAAGTCCTTGAAAGTAATATACATGTTTTCTAAATTTGACACACCATTGAGAAGAGTGTTATTGACAAGCCTGTTGAATTTGAATGAATTTTTTTTTTTATAAAATGAGGCAAAAGTAAGCCACTGTGTCCACTCTTCAATGCTGTGGGCGTGTCCGCCAGGGTTGCGGTGGCCATTGGGAAATTGTTGTTGACATCTAAAATCACTGTCACCACTTATTGGTTCACATTTGGGGCCTTACCACATCAAGAGAAACAAAATGCTCGGCCTCTCCATTGCAAATTCCTGGGCCGAATTTCAGGCCGAGTACAGTACATCCCTGGTGTCTGAATGTGTGAAAACTCAACAGTCAGCTGTCAGCGAATGTAAATATGCTTAAAGTCATCAGGTCATGGCTGATCTTTTCTATGCTGCAACAATGGAGGCACTCTAAAGTGGCTCAGCATCTGTCCACCAGCTGGCTGTCACATCCGAGCTCTTCTGCCTTCTTTTTGTGACGTGCATGCACTCATGGCCAACGATGAGGCACTCAACAGCGGCCATGCTAGTGAAAATTATTAATTCTGTAGCTTCCCAACTGAGTACGACATAGTTCTCAGTCTTTGCACCTTTCCAGTAATTATTGTCAAACATGTATCGAGGAATAAATCTCCGAATTCACTTTCCGGGGACTTTTGGTATGGGGTGTGAATACGTTGACATCCTCTGTGAATTACTACCACGAAATATTGAGTTGGCCTCACTTGAACTTGTCTTTTGTGTTTATCTAACATACAATTGTGTGGTTCTCAATTTGATTGTTGAACTTTTGGTGAAGACACACTCCAGCTGTGACTTCAGGGTGGGACAAGATGCATTCTTTTGACTGCAGGTGAGGTCAAATGAGCTTTTTAATCATTAACCAGTGCTGTTTTCAAGCTAAACTGCACTTCCTCATGCGGCTCTAAAGACGGCTGTCCAATTACACAAAAGGCATGCCTGGGCACGGAGATGTTGGTCAAGCGATTTAAGTGGTGAATGTGCTGTGTGTATGTGTGTGAGCTGTGTGTGAGGTGTGTGCGTGTTGCAGTGGAGAGCACATAAGCGGCTCCGTAAGGAACCGGGAATATTTACGCTCACAGGTTCAAGCTTTGGATATTGATTGGACGAGCCACAGCGGACCGTTTGCGACATTGCAGGTAAAGATGAAAAGCAGATTAATTTATTGCATCGAATGTTTTTTGGGGGGAGGTGTCGGGGAGGGGGGAGTTATTGTATAGAAAGGAATTTTGTTGATCATTGAGTATTTTAATGGTAAAGGGGGTTTGCATCATTGTTTATTGCAATAAATCCAAGTCGACTGTGTTATTAGTTTTGTGTCTTTGGATTGAAAAGATATTTCACATAATCTTTTTTTTTTGTGTTAAGTATGCAGGAAAAAAGGCCTTTGTTCTATCCTTGATACATTTCTCTTTTAATAAGTCGATGCCAGTCATGCTTATCAGGGTTTTCGATAAGGCAGCCCACAGAATGGTGTTTTATATACTGCTGTGTATCAAAGGTTATATGGGTTCGTTCATCTGAAAGTTTTGATGCAAGTGCATTCGCACCAACACCGTTGACTTATTTAATAAATGAAGGATAAAGTAAGAATCCATTTTTTTTTCTTCAGGTATAGTATCAATAGTATTGATCAGAAAAAAAAATCATTTATTTCTATTTTTATTTCATATTTTGTGGAGTTTTCTACTTTTCATCTGTTTCGAAGAACTAAGAATCAATCCATTTCACTATTTTTTCGAGCTCAGCTACTAGGTGCAGTAATGCAGTGATATTTGTTTACAAGCTACCCAAAGTGTTATGAAGTTAGTCAAGCGTGTTTAAATGATGTCTTTTTCTTAGCAACTGCATCTCTTCAAGTTAGCTGGGCAAGTTTCAAAAAAAATTTTTTGTTTTTTTTTTGGGGGGGGGTGGGAGGTCATTGTTTTGCCTTCTGAAACTATTAAGCAGAGTGAACACTATTTTCTCTTTAAAATACCGTTGAGAGTTTCCTGAGGTTTCTTGAATCAGGTTTAACATTTTAGAGATGCTGCGCCTCCCCTGAGACATGCAAAAAAATTTATTTATTTTAACAAGTGCCATGATTGTGACTTTACCCCCTAGGACATTAGCACTACAGAAAAAAAAAATTTAAATACCCTCCACAAGGCCACTAGAGGTTAACAAGCTTGACACACTAAGCACAGTCACGTCATGTTTTTATCGCAGGCTGTAAAATCTCTTAAAGTGCATTCTGTGGATCATAAACGCAATTCAAAGCACCTCTCGTCTATCTACATGCTTTCCTAAGTTTGGATTTGAGTGCAAAGGTTCAGCGAATTTAATAGTTCTGGTAAAGAAGCACAACGCAGCTTCTGTTTCTGACAATGACGCTTTTTCCCCATCTCTTATCGGTCTGTCTCTCATACGAAAGAGAGAAAGAAAGAAATACTTGAATTACAAATTAAAGATGAGCACACACGTAAAATGTATGATCACAAACTTAAAATATCTATTTCCTAATTAAAATCAAAACCAAAAACGTTATCAAATGTCAATGAATATTGCATTGTTGTATTGAACTGGGATGTTTAGCAATTAGTGAGACAATTAGCTTGAGCTTCACTGAAGGTCTTTTGTCACTTTTGGTGCCAGGGAGGCAACGATAAAGAGATCAAGAAGGTGGAGGATTTTAAGTACTTCAGGTCACCTGTCCAGAGCAATGGAGAGTGTGGAAAAGAGGTGAAGAAGCGTGTACAGGCAGGCTGGACCGGCTGGAGAAAAGTGTCAGGTGTAATGTGTGATAGAAGAGTTTCAGCTAAGATGAAAAGAAAGGTGTATAAAACTGCAGTGAGGCCAGCCATGCTGTTTCGACTGGAGATAGTGCCACTGAAGAAAAGACAGGAGGCAGAGCTGGAGGTCGCAGAGATGAAGATGGTGAGGATCTCTTTGGGAGTGACCAGGTTGGATAGGATCAGGAATGAGGGACAACTCATGTGAGAGGTTTTGGAGAGAAAGTCAGAGAGAGGCCAGACTGTGAGATGGTTTGGACATGTCCAGAGGAGAGAGGGTGAACGATGCTGAGTCTTAAACTGCCAGGCAGGAGGCCGAGAGGAAGACCAAAGAGGAGGTTTATGGATGTAGTGAAAGAGGACATGAAGGTAGCTGACGTGAGAGAAGAGGATGCGCAAAACAGGATTAGCTGGAGGCAACTGATTCGCTGTGGCGACCCCTGAAGGGAAAAGTCAAAAGGAAAAGAAGAAGATTTTTGCATGGATGATGCTTTGTAAAATATTGTGAAATACTGTACCCCTCCCCACTGTTATCTCACTCGATTGTTGTCGTATGGGAGCATACGACAACATATGCTCCGTTTGGGAGCATATTTCCAGCGCCTTGATTGCACTTATTGTGCTGAGCATGCTGTGAGACGTGGCACGACTCACGGTGTGAGTCATACATTTGATACCAGCTGATTTGACAGTCAAAACATTACAGGCAAGAAAACGGGCGTGAAGCTTTGTGTGTGTGTGTGTGTGTGTGTGTGTGCGTGTGCGTGTGTGTGTATGTGTGTGCGTGTGCCTGCATCTCTGCATGTGTGTGCATTTGTCTGCTTGTTTGTGTTGATGCGTATGTGAGATTTTGATGTGGTTTTAGTTTATCGTATGATCTGGGGTCATTTTCAGGAGACAAGTCGGGAGCAAGCCATTATACCAAGCAGTGTCAGCATTGTGTGCACATCGGTGAGAAACAGCTACGTGGTTGGATGTCTGGGTACAGTTTGGAAAAATCGGAACTGGTGGGCGAGGATGATATACAAAACAGACAGTAATTTGTCCAGCATGCTGGGAGGGTATGAAAGGTTTGGAGAGGGCGGATTGTGTGGGAGGGACTTAAGTGAGAAAGGCACACAGGTAGGGATTGAGAGAAGCGGTTTCAAGTGTCAGGTTACCTGGAATAGTTTTTGTTTGGTATGCTAACAGGGCTCGGTCACAGGTCTCTGACTTTCTGAATCAGCGGAGCTTCGAAACCCAACGCGACACAGAACTTTATGACGGGCCTGAGGTTGCAGAGAGGCCCAAGTCAGACGCCCTTCCAGCGGGTATCCGTTACAGTGCTGTAGAAAGACAAGAGAGAGGAGGGACACAAAATCAAGTCAGTCTTTGGAGTTGAAGTGAGGCAAAAGAGAGGAAGGGAACGCGGCATTTTTGGTGACCTGTGAAATTCTCAGGGTGCTACCCCTGAGGGAGGTTCTTTGGACAGTTTATAGGACAGACAGATCACTGCATCATGTGGGTGAGTATAAAGCTGAATGTGGAAATTTGTTGACAAAAAAAAAAAACAAAACAAAACAAACCCATTGTATTAATCTTTATCAACCGGTTTGTTCACAAGCACGCAACCACAAAAGTGCTGATGGTTTTTGTGCGCTCAACCGGTCCCTAACACGGACTATACGGCAAATGCTGGTTCACAGCGGTTGAAAATTTCATCTACCTGCCGCTAAGTTGTTAGCCGTGAGTTATGTTTTAGCAGATGTTTCCATATGGTGCCTTTTTTTCATGCAACGAAACACATTTTAATTGTGTATCAGTCAGCATTGAGTGGTTTAAGTAGACGTTTGCGCGTGGAGCCTTTTTACGCTCTAAACACAGCTGTCTGAAATTGGTGTCGATTAGTGGAGGGTTGCAAACGTCATGTTTTCCTTTTGTGAAGCACAGGCTAGTCTCTAGTGATTGTTATGCGTGCGCATCTCCAATAAAAGACAACTTTCAAGCACATGATCAGATTCGGATGGATGAGGATTCCACTGGAAGGCAATACGATTCAAGGAACGTACATTTTAAAATGCAACTTTTTAAAAATGCAACAATTATGTTCTCTTTACCTATAATACCTTTTGAAGTTGTTAATTGAAAAGGTCTTAATCCACAAATTAAAAATATATATACCAATTAATGTCAATGTGAAAGTTTCAGAGTTTGATAAGGTGACAACCTTTTTTGAAAAAAAAAAAAAATCAACAACAATATAAATGTAGACATTTAAACCCGGGTTCCAGGAAGAACAAGATCTCCTAAAACTGATTTTGCATCACAACTGGTTTGTCCAAATGAGGTAAATTTCCACCACATCCATTTGAATACACATACTGTCGCTGCAGAAGTCATCGAAGCTTCAATAATAGCAAAGGACTGATAACACGCAGCGGCACCCACGTTCAACATACCCATAAACAGCATTTTGTTTCTGCACTTGTGCTCACCTTTTGTTTTTGTGGCGTTGTCAGACCAATCAGTCTCCTGAAGAAAGCACAAGACCGTTGAACCCAAAGCACGTAGGTAAGGTGATTCAACGGCGCCCTGTCGAAATTCAGGAATATTTGCGTTATCGTTTGTTGTTTATCTCACGCCTCTCTTACAGTGGTTCCACGGCCAGGCCGCCACAGAAGGCCCATGACGGCTCCAAAGACTCAGAAAGAGAAGGCGTCTAAGACGAAGAAGGTGCTGTTGACGATAGCAGCAGTTGTGGTGTTGCTGGGGATCTTGGTCACCGCGGGATACTTTAGTGAGTCACGCGATCGGAAAGAAACGATCGTTTTTTTTATTTGCCATTTTTCCAGCAAGCGGTACAGTTAAGTTCAGCTCACATTGGTACATGTTGAAATGAGATACCGTACATTTAACGGGGTGTGTGTG
>CAAKHF010008322.1:0-11327 GCA_901007745.1 Hippocampus kuda
CAGTAATACCCTCGCCTCACATTCTCATGGCCTCGCCATATCTCGGAGATTTCGAAATTTCGGCAAGAACAGAAGACACAAAGGGTGCACGCGTGCACACAAAAGGAAGATTAATCATTGAATGTCAAGTATTTGAATTGCGTTTTCGGCCGTGTGTGTGTGTGTGTGTGTGTGTGTGTGTGTGTGTGTGTGTGTGTGTGTGTGTGTGTACAGTATATAAAATTTTCCGGGATTTTCAGAAAAGTCAACTTTCATCTCTGACTCCCTGAACAATTCTTTTTAAAATTTTTCTTAATTTTAAAATTGTGTCAAGAATGTGACAGCAGGACTGCAAGTGTTTTATTGTATGTATATTTAATGTTAATGCTTCAAAGAACAAATCACTAAATTATTTACTGAGAAGTGATCATTTCTACGATGCACATGGCACACAAATGCACATGCATTAACTAACGTATCAGCGCTAATGGGCATTTTCACGTGAAGAAGGGCCAAAATCAAAACAAATGATTCAAAACCTTTCTCAGCAAAGCTGGACTTGAACGAACCGTGCTCATTGGTGTTCCAACAAGTATTACTGTTATTAGGACAGTAACAACAGTGAGTATTCATCTCTTTTATGAATACCTCATTCGTCTGTGCATTATTGAACATTATAATAGGGCAGTGAAACGTCATTTTGTGCTGCGGTTGTCCTTATGTACAATTAGATTGACGTGTCGGAAATCTGAGCATGTAGCCAGGTTTCCGTGATTAATAAACAGTCCTAAACATAGCGATTTCCTGCTAATTGTAGTTCCAGTTCAACCATTTTTTTCTTTGGATCTGGCGTTGGAGGGAGAGCGGCTCAGCAGCAGAGATCTGGGTGGCAAGCCATGTTAGCCTTTAGCTCGCCAGCTCTGCTTTTGTTTACGTTTCCTACTTTGCCTGCCAGACCTGACAACAATCCGCGGAGATTGCGCTCTTTGTCTTGTCCAGGATGTTGCAAGTGCTGTGAAAAGTCACGCGAACTTGTCAGTTTGTACTGTAATCCGATGTCGATTAAACCCACACAATTATTGTATCCAGCGGTGAAGATCTAACGGTTAAAAAGGAAAACGCACGGCTCGTCATTACGGAGGCCGCTTGAAGCCGTCACCCAAGAGGTGGGGGCCATAACCGTTGGGATAGGTGACCGCCGAGGCTCCAGCTGTGGCTTTCATTTAAGTGAAAGGTACCCAGCCAGCGGTGCGTGCGCTCTCAAATCCCCCCACCCCTTCAATATTGATAGTAAATATTGTTTTTGGAGTCGAGGAGTTCCATTTGTACAACCGATCTTTTTTTTTTTTTTTTTTTTTCAGTCACCACCTCGTGAAGTTTAGGCGCACCAATGTGCTTGTAGGTATATTTCACAGCTGTAGATCTACAATATTTATCCAATTATATTGATTAAGGACATGGTGATGACTACAAATTCCAGTTTCTGACTCGGAAATGGCATTTTTCAATGTTAGTGAAATCAGAGGATGCAACCATCTAACAATGACACATGGTGTTATCACAATAGTCGAAACCAGCACAATTAGCTCGTTCGGTGCTGGCCATTTTAGACCCCTCTTTATCCTACCACTTGAAAATACTTAAAGATGAACCTAGAATTGAATGCACGGATTCTTAAAAATCACCCAAAACCGTTCTTTGCATTGAATTACTTTGGAAACAATGTCCAGTTTAACAGCTAAAATGGTTGTCTCCATTTAAGTGGGAAGTTTTACTTGAAAAGGGAAATGTTTCAATATGTGAAGAGTAACAAAATTTGCCAAGGCAATAATCTGTTTATTTCTTGGCCATTTTTTTTTTGTCTTTTCACCCTAATTCCAAATTGATGCTGTTAAACAGTCAAATTGGACTTATTGCAGTCAAACGCCGCACAGAAATTCACCATTATTTGAAGATGGCTATTACTGTAATTTCCAAACTACAAAGCGCGCAGGATTAAAATCCACAACAGCTGAATTTAGCCATAAAACAAAAAAGTGCATATTTTCTATTGCCTGCTTGATTTATAATGTGCAGGTCCTCATGTTATAACATGGGATATTTTCAAAGAAAGAGGTCACATGGATGGATTTTAAAAAGCGTTTTTATGACCTTAAACACCAGTTAGCGCTTAATTCCAAACAGTGCCAAACACGTTGTTACATGCACTGAAAAAAAATTGTTGAATGTACTGCATTTTATTTCATCATGTGGTTCCACAATATAAAGTCATCTGGATCTAGATAATCTCTTAAAGCAAACTATACATTTACTTACAAAATGTTTGCACAACATTTTTTCAAGTCCTGTCCCAATGCCGGTGAAAACAACTCCCACTCTCGTCCTGCTCCCGTTTTGGAGGTCAGCTACATTAAAAATGGCTGTGCATCTGTCCCAAGTTATGTTTGTTTGTTTGTTTGTTTGTTTGTTTTCTCCCTACTTGATAAACACCAGATGCTCCTGTGAACATTTTATCTAGTATCTTCCCAGTCCCGTGATTAAAGGTAAAGTTCACTCCTATCCCGTCGTAATCCTGCGGGATTCCCCAAAAAATGTCACCCTCTGTTGTGCAGTCCTCTTCATTGTGAGGCACTTTGAAGCCTTTTGGTATCAGTGGATATTTTAACACAGCTCCATGCTGTCTGGATCCCCTGGCAAACTTCAGCTATATAACAGTTGCTCTTGTAAGTGTTAAAAATGAATGATCGCACAGTGATGCCATGATGGAGTCGTAATGTGTGTTACAGGGATCGAGAGTTGTGTTGCATAAACGGGGGGTCAGCAGGTTCGCTCCAACTGAGTACAGGTTCCTCAGTGTTTTTGTCTAAAGAGAAAAATAGTTACAAATGCCAGAGCACAAATCTCACCACTGTAAACAGTCTTGTATGGACAAAAGGACTTAGGAACTCGTACTCTTTTTAAGCGAACCTACTGGCCCCGTTTGTTCAACAGAATTCTCAGTGAACAATCCCGCCGTCGCTACTCCATACATCATCACTGTGCGACTTGTGACTTAATTAATACTTGACACTTCTCATGCGGTCAGTTCTGCGAAAAGATTTCGTCATCCAAGCCTCCTATTAAATTATGCAAATGACTGACAGGAAGTTTCAATATAAGCACGGACTCAGGACAGTTTCATTGGTCCGCTGTGACGTGTTCAGTCATTTTGTTGGTCAGATGTGACGAGACTGTCTAAATCGATTGACAGCATGAAGTTTGTTCGCAAAAATCCATATATTAACCATATCAAATTTAAAGCCGCTGGGGTTTGGTCGCACCGTGGGAAAACTTGTTTTCTTGAATGTGCCACTGTATTATTTCCCACGGCAATAATCTCCATTTCACCTTTTTGTATTGGAGGTCAAGAATGTGCATACTGTTTCTTCACCAAGTGACATTACCAAGTACTGGCCCAGCATGCATGAAATTCATGGGCAAAAAAATGAATAGCTTGAGTAGACTTACTGTTAAAGAAGTGTTTTAAAGCTGCTGCAAAGATGGAGTACGGTACTTGGCTGCAATCAGTCGATCATCTACTGATTTGTCTATTATTTTTGTTGTCTAAAGAGCAACAAGCAGTTATGACTAGTTGAGCTACATCCATACATAGCCACTATGACTTCTATAGGGAGAATTGTTTTATATACTGGCATGGTATTTGGCAAGCTTCCATTTGTACAGAGATGTTCTACTGCCACCATGGTTCATGTTGGACATAGCACATTTCACAGTTGTCCTCCTGGTTTTTCTTCTTTTGTACAGCACAGGAAAGGGACGCTAAGATGGGAGAGACATGGGGGGGGGGTGCTGATATAATGACATGAGGTCATCGGTCATATTTCAGAGCATGATGTTATGAGTTAAGTTGGAATGAGCGGCAGCTTGCTGAGCCACTAAAATGCCCAAGCGACAAACAGGTCCATGTTCTCATCATGTGCCTGGCCACCACAAATTCATCTCATGAGTGGAAAAAGGCAGAGTGCAAAACCGCCGCTGCTAAGTAATGTGATTGGCTTCAGATGATTGTTCTTAAAGATATTATTCAAATAGAACAGGTCGTGCAGATAGGAAAGATGGGAACATTTTGTTTGAGGCAACTCAAATAATACAAAATCCGCATGGCAAAATACAATTTTCAAATTCAAAAATGTTTCCCCTACGTTCTGTTTACTGGACAAAGAAGTACTATAGCATCGGGGGACGTCTGCCGCATGCCAGAAGCAATGACTACATAGCCAGTTGGCCACCGCCACCAACTTTTGATAACTAGTCGAAGTCAGTTAGTTTGGCCGGATGTTTAAATCACCGAAACAGCTGAATTCAGCTTGTCACTCTGCCGTTAGAAACCCTCAAAGTGAAAATTCAAAGACAGCGGGGCTTGTGGGGGAATATATAGTAAGTACTGTAATGATAAATCAGACTTTGCCATGGTTGTGCCCAGATACTGTAGTTGTTCCGTTACCTAGAAATAATTTGTCAACATTTACTCAGTCTTGAAATTTTTTTTCGAAATGAAAGTTAGCCCAATTAATGATAAAATAAAGAATGAATGGAGAAAGAGCTGATCAAGTGTGCCGTGAATTCAAATGATGGAGTGGTACGCGAATTTTAATCAGCACCCTATGGGAGTGAGGGGCGGCACAGATCTTGAGATCTCAATACAATATAAATTCATAAGACCACCTTGCTTTGTGATCAGATTATGCACCTATTCATTGTTGGCAAGCACATAAATGGCGTAATGGGTCATCACTTATGCCACATTATTACATCAGGGCAATTTCACTGAGATGCTATGATAAAAATAATAAGACGCTGGTGCAGTGACCCATGTGGATACAGTATATGAATTATTTCCACTGATTCCGCATCTGCACGTTTTTTTCTCTAGCACATCAAGTTTTTATAATAATAAGATGCCATTTTGCTAATTTATTTTGTAATATTTATCAAATACGGGTTAGGGTCAGCAACAGGTGTCATTTTTTTCTGCAACGTCATAGCTCAAAATTGTAATGTGTGGTAAAATCCATATTGGACAAGCTTTTATCGGTCAAATTTAAACACAAAAAAAAAATGAAAATATCTCAGGGTGGCACAGTGGGCGACTGGTTCGCACATACGCCTTACAGTGCAGAGGTCATGGGTTCAAATCCGGTCTCAGCCTTCTTGTGTGGAGTTTGCATGTTCTCCGTGCCTGCGTGGGTTTTCTCCGGGTACTACAGTTTCCGCCCACATTCCAAAAACATGCATGGCAGGTTAACCGAACACTCTAAATTGTCCCTTGGTGTGATTGTGAGCGCAAATGGTTGTCCGTATATGTGTGCTCTGGGATTGGCTGGCAATCAGTTCAGCGCGTCCCCTGCCGACTGCCCGAACAGAGCTGGCATAGGCTCCAGCATGCCCGCGACCCTCGTGAGGAAAAAGCGGTTTCGAAAATGGATGCATGGAAAATATATCAAAAACCTTATGTGCTTGGAAAAGAATAGACATTTTTGAAATCTGCAGTAAAAATGTTCAGGGACACATAAAGCCATCTCTGATCGAAATTATCTCTTGATCAGTGTTATTATACCACAGTGAAATGCATTTTTTGTGGTGTGCAGTCTTTCTCGTTATAACCTCAACATTTAATTCTCTTGTCTTCCAGGAGCTGGTGAGTCAGGAAAGAGCACAATTGTGAAACAGATGAGGATCCTCCATGTCAACGGCTTCAATGCAGAGTGAGTATAATACTAGTGTAGAGGGGCAGAAGCTGCCAATCATCTGAGTCGCGATACATTGCATCTCGCTGCCATAACTAGTCATGCTTTCTTGCCATGGCTTTTCTACTCTTATTTTTAATACCATCCACAAGAACCTATTCCCAGTTTGTACAACACAAACTGTGTCCGACCAAAGGTGGATGAGATTATAAACTAATACAAGAATAACATTACCTACCGATTTGGTTGAATATTGCTGAGAACAAACAGCAAGGCATCACATGCCACCCCAAGTTGGTGGTGGAAAAGTAGGCGCATTGTCTGATGTTAGCATCGGGTGTTTTATTTTGAAAGTCAGCTCACAGAGGCCTGATTTACTCAGATCCCAAAATAGTGGACAGTAAGTTGTGTGTTACAGATTGTGCACACTGCTGGTGGGCGTGTTGCGCATGATTTACTGAGACCGCGTTCTTTAACTCAGAACCCAAAGAGTGGGTGCTAAATTGCATGTTTGCTTCTTTTTGACCAATTGCATGCGCTGCTGGTGGAAGCGTGGCATCACTTTCATGCAATTCATGAAAATCAGGCATTTAAAAATTTGTAGAATCGAGATTAAAAAATATTAGCATGCAATTAAGGGGAAAAAAAGCTTGCCACACACTTGCTCATATTAGGCAAAATGTTTAGATTATATGGTGTTTATGTGATTATCGACATTAAGGTATTGCAAAATTGTTTGGTCAGAGAGTATTGAAAAGGTAAGAGGTGTAAAAGTATCGGTGGTGATTATATATTTGAAAGAGGGTTTTACGGTGACTCTGGTCTCTGAACCATTGAAGTATTTGCGAGAATAGCGTTAGCGCAAAAGCAAGTTTGAAGTAGGTGCAATGATGAATCAATAGCCAATCGATGATGACATTCAAGGGTAATTTCATAATTGATTAATCATTTTGAGGTCGTCTTTAATTTGATATTGTCCAACTGTTGAATATTTCAGCCGTAGTACATCTTCTCGGGTTTCTGTAGTCCTCCATGTTTATTTGGAAATCACTAAACAACATTTTTACCCATTTCCTGACCTATCATGGACCAAACCAGGAACAGAATCATAATCATTTTATGTGCATTTTCTGCACTGTCAATTTGAAATAATGTCCTGTTGTCCAGCATTGTGCCGTGGTGATAACTTGCAGTGCTGCCTTTGGTCTCCCCAAGTACTTTGCACATGAGCAGCTTCTGAATTAACTCTGGTGGTTTCAACCAAGACGTAGTCATTTGCAAATTTGTAGTTTTCAATCTGCACCTGAGGCAGACGAGCGTATGACCCAGCGCATGACTTCTCAACACTGCGAGCTGTGTGTGCACACTGAGCATGAATACGTGAGACTGTGTGACTGTCTTTATTTACCGCACTCAAAAACGCATCGGGAATCATCACTTCCGGGCAGATGTGTGATGGTGCTCGGATTCCAGTGTGGACTGGTTGTAACTCAGGATTCACGCTAACATCTTTCTTTCCCCATCCCATCAAGTTAAATAGCAGTCAGTTCTTGTGGAATCCTGTTCACTAACAAAGGATGCTCAACCCTGACATCCTGCATTGCACCTGGGTAGCAGTAAATATTTTGTCACAAAATATTATAATTTACAAATTATTGTCACATGAATGAGTTCAACGAGCATCAAATGTGTCTTTCTTACTCGAGCTACCAGTCCTCATTTGATTCTAAGTTTTAAATTCCCTCGTTTGTTTCTTAGTTTAATCGTTCACAGACACACCAGATTCTCTTTGCAGTCATACGGGTTTGTGACAAAAGAAAATTTTAATCTTTTTATATCAATAAGACCAATGTCATTAAAGAGCTTGAACCCCCCCACCCCCCCACTGCAACCAACACAATCACCGAAGCAAATGGTGTTTAACAGTATTAAAAGAATTAAGGGAGTACTAACAATTTAAAAACTTCACAAAGCAGGCTTAAATGACCCCTTGTTTCAACTCAAAACAGTTTTTAAGAAAAAAATACAATCAGGTGACCATGAAAAGGAACTGAAAGGTGCACAGTGAAGACACCGCCTTAGAAAATTTAAAATAATCACATATTTGACCCGTATTATGCTCTACGGTACTGTACAAAACAAATTAGATGTAACTTTGCTTGCATCTAAAAAGAAAATAAAAATAAAGCTCCCTTTTCAACACTTTTTGGGGGGGTTCAAAATTGAGATATCCCACCGTGCCGGCAAGAAACATCACAATACTTCATGCAAATCATCAAATCTAAAACGGTACAATCGAGGAGATTCCATTTTACGTCACATTTAAATGTAGATGCAGAATCCCTATTTTTAAACCAGCCAGAGCACATTTTTCTGAGAGGATCTCAAACAGACCTGGCGTGATGCGATCACACAAAAATAGGGTCATGAGTAATGCGGAACCGGTCCATTGTCGCATACCCAAGTTGTATACTTTTTAACATTTGCTCTTGTTTGCTACTGCATCATGTTTAATCTTGGCCCTCTGTCTGTCTGTCTCCCAACCTCTCTCTCTCAGCCTCTTTCGCTTTGTCTCTGTCTCTCTGCTCTTTGTCTCACACACTGTGTAATGTTTCGCCCAGCATGCATTGTTACAGACTCCACCAAGTCTGTAACAATGACAGGACCGAGTTTTTGGAAGACTTTGTCATAGGTACTGTCAGTCCTATACCTGTAAAATAGTGAAGTCTAGCCATGCCAGACAATTTTGATTCAATATGATACCAATTACTTTTTAGATATGCTTCAACTTTACTTGAACTCTACTTAAGACTAGCAACTATTTCATTCAAAACAACACGAGAGAAGTGTCAATAATGAATAAAAAAATAAATAATTCACAAACTTCAATCAAATTGAACATGAATTGAACATGAGATTTTTCTTTGTCAAATGCACCACACAGATTTCCTGACTGAAGGGCAAATAATGATAAGCAGTTAAGCTAATTATATATTTAACTGTTGAAAAAAAAAGTTAATATCCATTTTAATAAGTTTGTGCTTTTATGATTGCAAAATTGGTGTTCAGGAGCAGCAGCATATTCAGCGTATATTTGTCAGACAGGCTTTATGTAGTACCGTATTTTCCGTACTGTAAGGCGCACCGAAAAGTCTTCCATTTTCTTAAAAGCTCACAGTGCGCCAAGTGTATGGTCATTACGGTAATATGTCGACCCCAAGATGGCTCCTTCCTGGAGACATGCTTACAATGTTATAATTTGCTGTTGGTTCTGTGAACTGTGTCGCTGCTTTATTAAATAAGTTTTTGTTGCAGCTCCGAAAAAAGGAGAGGTGTGGTGTTGTTTTTTTAAAACGCACACTTTATGAATGTTTTTCACAGTCTCAACAAATACAGTTACGTCTGTCCGTTTCCGTGCCTTCTCTTCTTCCTTCAACTCGAGAGGCGTTCATGACCGCCTCGGAAAAACGTAAATTAACGATTCCTTCATTGAAACTACGAAAATGGAAAATGCATCAAAACAGTAAATCAAGCGAGGAAATCGCAAAATAAATTCTATAGCCCCCCTACAAAATTTATTTTGTGATTTCCTCATTTATGAATACAGTACACAACAAAGAAATAAGTAAACACTTCTGAGACAGTCCAGTCTCCTACAATTTACTGACATCTGATCGTTCTGTTGCACTACGCTCAAGGAAATGCCAAAATAAATTCTGTCAGGGGGCTATAGAATTTATTTTGTGATTTTCTGTTTTGATGCATTCCTGTATTTTTCAATTTTCGTAGTTTCACTAAAGTAATTGTTAATTTACGTTTTTTGGAGGCGGTCATGAACGCCTCTCGAGTCAAATGAAGGGCTGTAGCTCCATGTAGTTGATGCATTGTAGATTGCGCCTTATAGTCCAGTGCGTGAAATATATGAAAAAAAATAGCCCATTCATTGAAGGTGCGCCTAATAATCCAGTGCGCCTTTTAGTGCGGAAAATACAGTAACTTATCCCAATGTTGTGGAAGTGACACATGCACTTTTTTAATTTCTAAATGAAGGTGCATTTGGAAATTCAATGTCACTATACTCTGACAGTGTGTGATCCAAGAGGCAGAGTGGCCTCTCTTACTTTAAATTTCTACACATTTTGTTGTCCATTCAATTCAAACCCCCCTTGCATAAATCCTGCTTGTATAGCTTCAATCTTGTCCTGTCAGATTTCAATCAGTCGGAGTGTAGCAGAGCGCGCTTGGAGTTCATCTTTAGTATCGCTACTTAATGGGCGTTGTCAATATCCAATTGATACTGATATTGCTATGTTGATAACACAGAATCAATATGCTGTTAAGGCATCGCTGAGCTTGCGGCAGGATGGAAAGAGGAGCAACAACAGCATTTGACGTGTCAGGGGGACGTGGTTGCCAAATTGTGTGGCCTTTGTTTTGATATCCAAAGACTCAACCAGAGTGTGCATCTTTCACTCTGTGGAAAGAAACCGAAAACTGCGGTCTGGTCCTGTGTCATTTGTATTAAAATGACACAGTAAACACGTGGTGTGTTGTTCTGTAACATTCACGGTGAAAGATAGTGACTGAATCTCTCCGGTCGCCTTTCTTAGAAATTCTCTTTGAGAGAGAGAGAGAGAGAGAGAGAGAGAGTTTTTGACTGGACAAATCACAAAAAACTTAATTGTAATAATAATAATAATAATAATAATAATACATTTTATTTATAAGCGCCTTTCAAGACACCCAAGGACACTTTACAATAACAAAAAACACAAAACAATACGGGTTGAGCAGTGGCAGCCAAAACGCGCCAGCGTTCACTCAACCCGGACGTCAGAAAGAAACCACAAGGGAGGGGAGAGGGGGAGAAAAAAAACCACGCTTAAACTATCCTCATTTTGAGGATAATTTGAGTTAGGCAAAAAAAAAAAAAAACTCCTTTGTGTAATTGTGTAATTTTGTAGTTGATGGTTGGTCAGGCACTCCAGAAGTCCAAATAGACAAGCAATTAAAAAGTCAGTTTTCAGCCCTAAGTGTCAAATTTGAAATCCTGGATTCTTTATGATTTTTTTTTCCCCGCATTTTACTGGCAAATTTTAAAGAATATTTTTTTCAATTCGTCCTCTTTCATTATAGCTTATTGGTAAGACTTAATCAATGAATTTGAGTGTGAATAGGAATGAATCATGGCATTGTTGGATGGGGTTCTCTTTGTTGTCATTGCCTATGTTACACACCTTCATGCATTAACTATCACATGTGTCTGTTTCAGAGAGAAGAAGCAAAAAATTCAGGATATCAAGAATAATATCAAAGAGGCCATTGAGGTGAGTGCTCATCAGCCACTAAAAGCAGTATAAAAAACACTAAAGCCAGTGATGGGAAAATGTAGCTTCAAATTTAATGATATGGCAAGTCCGTTTACTTTCAGCCCAATGTTGAACAGAGAATGCCATCTAGAAGATGCCCCCCCCCCCACACACACACACACACACACACACACACACACAACTTGTTTATGACGAAAATTCAAAGCTTCATTTTCCTATCATTAACAAAAAACGATTTTTCGTTATACCGGTTTCACACCGGAACGGCCTC
>CAAKHF010008326.1:0-14490 GCA_901007745.1 Hippocampus kuda
GTAAATGGAAGCGCCATTCTGGCTTGCTGGGTGTCCATCATGACTGCCAAATGAGTAAGGCACAGCAGCAATACTAGGACACAGAAAACAACATGTCAGTGACGACAAGCCTGGGGGGGGGGGGACCCAAGAAGCAAAGTGACAGTGACAACAGGCTGCCATTACTCATGACGCTATTTTCATGTGATCGCGTCACACACGTTTGTTTGCACCTCTCTCAGAAAAAATGGTTGGAAATGTGTTTTCTGGCTCTATTTTTAGATACAATGTACAGGGGAATTCCCTCTGTTGCCTTGTTTTTTTTCAATGTGATAATTTTCATGCAGTTTCTATGTTTATCGCAGGCACAGTGTGATAATTCAATTTTGACCACCCAAAAAGTGTTCTCGCTGGCACATTTATATCATCCTATTCCACCTAATTTTGAGGGATTTGGGGACATGCTGACCAAGTCGCATCCAACTGATACAATGCTGTAGAAAATGATACAGTGCCAGCTTTTAGCTTTTTTTTTTTATCGCCGAACTGTGAATAGGGAGAGACGCAGGGAAGCAATTCATCAGCCAGCGATTGTGTGGGGAATCTCATAGCCAAACAAACAACAGGACAGACGGGGGTCCCACGGCAGAGATGGCTTTTAAGGGAATCATAGGCGTCCTCTATGCTTCTCTCAACTCAAAATGCTTCTCTATGCTCTTGTCCCAACATAGCCGCACACCGCTTCGCACATACACTATCACAAGCCATTCCATTGTTTTGAATTGGAAACAATTTTTTGTGTTTTTTTTTAACTCAGTTTTGTTCCTTTATTCAAGCTCAAGCTATTTTAGGTGATAGTGGTCTTGCTGGGGTTTTTTTTGTTTGTTTGTTTGTTTGTTTGTTTGTTTAAAACCCTTGTGCCTCGCAGGTACACTTCCTGTACACCTGCATGCGTTGTGTTGCAAAAGCAAATGCATGCCATGCATGGGTTTCAAACCTGTGGCATGAATTTGTTTTTGCAACACAACGCATGCAGGTGTACAGGAAGTGTACCTGCGAGGCACAAGGGTTAAGAATTTAGTTGTCGCATACCTAAAAATGCGTCTCCCAAGCACAATTTAGGGAAACCATGCAGCAAGTTGGTTCCGACACTGAGTTGTTAACTTGTCGTATTAAAAAGGAAGCAATAATAGCTTTTACACACAAAAAAGACAAACATTTAAGCATGTTGTTGTTTTCATCAAATCAAGACAAAGGCGAAATGTTTAGAACTGACCTCGGGCGGACTTGATTGTATCTTGACCAGCTCATATAATGGCTTTGAGTTCCTCGCGTGACACCAATAACAATACAGTATGTGTACTGTTTTACTGTTTGTTTAGCTTAACCACGCAGCTTATACTAAGGTTATTTTAAAGTGGCCATTCGGGGGTGCGAAACGTGACATTATTTTTGTCTTTTCGTCTCAGAAGAGACATTTCGAATGAAAATCGCGGTTAGCCACGCCAGGGCACAAAGCTAGCAGTGCAGCGAGCTCAGCTCACTCAAACAAAGATGCCCAAGATCAGAGCGCGAAATGTTACCATGTTCCGTAGTTTCGTTTTCGCTTTACGAGCTATTGGAGACGTGCAGATAGACTTCTGAGAGGGAGCACTTCACTCCACAGCAACGCGCAAAAATGATATATTGAGGCATTAGAGGCACGGACTGAACGGCTATTCACACAGAGGGCTCTCCAGTTCTGTATGGCCACATCCGGGTTACGTCGGAAACTACAACACGAAAAAAAACCACTCAGCCACTTGCAGACCTAATCTGCGCATGCGTGAGAAACAAGCGTCAAAAAAGAAGCTATCAAATAAGCGGTTTTGTATGACACAATAGGGATGTGTGACACTGTACACTTTAAAGCTTGCAGGCATTGATTAAAAGGCTTTTAGCCTTGAATGAGGAAATGACAGGTGCACTCTGTGCCATGTTTAACCGCTGTGGGAAAAAAAAACACCATTGCAAAGCATCGTAAATCTCCGTTCATTCTTCACAATTTCCCAACAGAAAAAGATTAAGACTGACGAAAAGGATGGACTAAAATTGAAAATTTTATTTTCTGAACACATTTATATAGTCAATATCTTGAAAGCGAGCTTTACCACGGCTATAGCCCCATCAGAAATGTGTAGTTCCAGTTAAGCCCATCCAGCGTTTTGATATTTTAAAATAATGTCCGTTCCAATATTTTTGCTCTCTTGAAGAACAAAAGATGCTCTCTGTCCTGGGTTGTTTAACATATTGAGGATGTAAATACCACTATATAAAAGCTGAAATCCCCATCTTTTGTCTCATATTCATTTAATCTGAAACTCAAATGTCTGCAGTAAAGAAACTGACTTTTTACTTTTGACTGGACTTGACAAGTAAATTAAGATACATGTAGAACAAAATAAAACTTGTCAATCAAGGTAACACTGCACTTTAATCTTATATTTAACGATATTTATTCACCAATTTTCTGGGAGAAATAGTTTGACTGTTGACTATGAAGTGCAATGTCATGTCCATTTTGGCTCGTTACCCAATCGATAATTCTTTCCATATGGAAAATTGATATGTGATCGAGGTGGCAAATCCAGGTCCAGAAAGTCACCAATCGATAATTCTTTCCATATGGAAAATTGATATGTGATCGAGGTGGCAAATCTGGGTCCAGAAAGTAGAAATCCTGCCACAGTTTTGCATTAGTCAACCATAGGAGCTCACATGCTGAAATAGTCCCTGCATTTTTGCTGTACATCATGCAATGACACAGCGGCTTTAATTTCAAGCATTTATTGATATTATCATTGCAAAACACATCAGACCTGCTCAGCCTCTTTGAAGAGGTTTGTGAGTTGAGTCTTCATACGCTGCAGCAGACATTATCAACATTTTACAACAGGATTCAAATAAATGTTTAAAGAGGAGCACAGTGTGTTCATTATAAAATTTTAACTTAACAATATGCCATATTAGCATAAAATTGTTTTTAGCAGCAACTTATTATCCATCACTCCATCCATCCATATAGAGGCTACTTATGAATGACCGGTGTAATTTGCGTTTTAACATCAAGAGTCATATTTCTGCACAGTCAAAGGTGTTCTGGAGGCCACTTCCCCCCCGCTGATGGCTTCATCGTTTTCAGATATTATGGCCTCCGGTGGCTCTCTGAGCGCTCCCGCAGCTCGCTTTTCAGCTGAGTAGAACAGAAGGAAATAGAAACTCAAACACCTTCATTTTGAGTATGATGGACATGTTTCATGGCAAACGAGTTGATCCTCCAAAGTCAAACACAATCAGTTATTCTCTTACAATTTTGCTTTTGACGCAAGTGGCCTATTCGATGGAACACATCAGCGCGTCGCCATATTTGATATGGCCATCGAATTTGTCATAAAATTGGCAAATTATAATCTTAAAATTACAATTTGAGCAATAGATAGATAGATAGGTAGATAGATGACTGCGCACATCTTACCGATAGCACTACATGGCGTCACAATGGGCTCTTCCACTTGCTCTCTCTTAGCAATGGCCGCCCGGATCTTCCTGACGGCGTATACGCTCGCTGTCATGCAAAACACTATTATTTGTCGTAGTAGTATTATATTTCACATATTAAGGACACGTGTTCTTGTTACATCAGAGTCGTACCCGACCTTTAAGTGACTAGTCTTAGTTTCTAATTAAGTAAGAATCGTGTGACAACTTCCTAGCTCACAATGAAAACAACATTGATGGACAACATAAAATCATAACTTATACACTAGTATCATAGTGTGTACAATATTAATGAGACTGTCAAACACATAAGCGTTAAAAAAAAACAACGGTGAATAGTTATGTACGTCGAGACGTAGACTGGTTTGTTCACAACACTACGTCGTTAAATGGTAGGCTAAACTTTAGACACATGATTAAAACAACTCAAATGTACCTTTTATAATCAGTCAGACCATGTTTGCAGCTTCTACTTATTAGATCTGTTTGAGTTTTTTCCGCCCTTCGCGAAGAGTAAACAAACGCACTCCCGGAAATGTTGCACAAACTCACAACCAATTAAGGACGCTGGAAAACAATAAAGGCGGGACTTCTGGTGCAAGTTACACTCTAATTGGCTCAGAGATGACGTTATGTAAAACGTAACTGAGTGACCCGAGAAATGGCCATAAATTGAGAGCTCGTTGCTCGTCATTTATTTCTTCGTGATACATTTTGACGTATGAGTCTTGATAAACGCCCATTGAATTCTGGTTCCTGTTTGTTCAGTTTCGTTTAACATTGTTTTTACGGTACTTTTTGCTTGGGCACCATATTCATTCAATACACGTTTTGCGACGCTATTTTTTCTAAATTTTGGAGCAGCGTCGGCGAATGTGTGCAATAACGCACAGGAGCGTGTACTCTGCATGCTTTGACCCACATGTTGGCGGCGGCGCGGCGAATCAAAAGACGAAGGATCACGTATTCATCCTGTATGTCCATCAATGCCGGGCTACGGTGGACTGTTAACAGAGCCCTTAAAGTCGCTAGTAGGCTGTATGTGGTGCAGATCGGCAATGGTTTGTATTCAGACCTGTTGCGTAGCGCACCCAGAGCACCTCAAAATTTGGGTCTACGTCCTGTTGTTTGATCCACAACAAGAGTCGTTTTTGTGGCTGAGTAAATTTTAGTAAATTTTCATAGAAATATCAACTATAATTGTGACATTGCTTCTGTTAGCGCAGATTAGTGAAAGACCACAATAAACCGAGGACCTCCTGTCGTCTACACATAAACGCGATGAGAGGAATGGTGTCAGTATCTTAAAAACACAAAAATTAAACCTTATCAGATCCATAATTTATTCATTATTTTGCAAGTGTTTTACGGTTAACTTTCTTTGCACAATGCTTACAACAGTCATGGCATTATTTCAAGCAGAAAACACATTTTCAAACAATAATCTTTTCACATTGAAAACATCACTTTGTCATAGAGTTACATTTGTATTTTCAATATATACACATATTTAACTTAAAACATTTTCACAACAAATTCATGCATTCTTTCAAAACATGACCACACATTACAAAAACTCAGTGAGACGCTTTACCTATTAGGAATGATGTGTTGTAATGTTGATATTCACTTTCAACTACCACAGCAGCATTGCAAACCAATTGCTGACTCACTGTTTAATTAAATGTCACAAACACAAAGCACAAAACAATCACTAGCGGGGTACAAGGGGATGGATGAGTGGAGTCATCGAGGGTCAGGTTTTCAGTCCATCCTGATCTTCTGGTTGGTCATCCTGTAGATGATGCTGTCGTAGCCCGGGTCCATGTTCCATAGGTTGTAACTGACGGCAATTACTGCAAGCGCCAGCACAATCATCAGCCACAGTACGATGTTGAATACCACGGCATAGTTGAAGTTGTACTTGTAAGCCAAGTTGTACGGGCTTCCCGGGTTGCTCTGCAAAAAACAATTACCGGTACTTTTTAACTTTGTAACTGTAGTACAGTATGCATCTTTTAAGTACCATTACATATAGTATTTGCGGAAACAAAAATGAAAAAAAAAAATTGATTCAAATTATAGCCGCCTTCCTGATAAGTACTTATGAAGTGGTTTTTTAATTCTTTATTTGTGGAGGCTTTTTAATGTAAACTTGTTTTAAATTATACGAATACTGCGCTTAAGTCCAAGTCTAAAAATGCATTTGAACAAATAAAAGCCCCTTCCTCAATAAATGCCTTACCCATAACAGACGCCTGGCACTTTCTGCCTAGGAGATAAAGGTGTTCTGCACACAACATGGACTTACGATCTGTTTCGATTCCAAAATGGAGCGGGATTTCCTGGTGAGAGGAGCCTCAAAGTTTTTCACTGTCACGACCTCCACCACGGCACTGTTGCCATAAAGACTGTACACGTCCTCTCCAAACTACAAAATGGGGGAATGCAAAAATTGTGATGCAGCCTGAAGCAATGATTTGGAAGTGTCCTCCCTTCTCTTCTTTACCTTCTGCAGGACGGAGGAGAGAAGAGCGATAGCATCGCGGTGCTGAGGAGAGTCTTGTCCGTAGACGCGGCTCAGTTCCTCCAGGCCCGACAGCTCCAGGGAGTAAACGTCTGGAGAGTGGTCCTTGGCCAGATGCCTGTGTCTCTGCAGCTGTAACAAAGTCACATCATGAAGACAGGAATGTTAGGAGGAGAAAAAAAAATAGGTCTGAGCGATTAATTGCATTTGCAGTGTTATTATTATTTGAATTATTTTTTCCCACCACAAAGACTGTAATTTGATGGCCAAGTACAAGAAAAGGGTTTACTTTGATTGACGTGTCTGACATTTGAGCATACATCGCGCAGATGATAGTGTGAGGCTACTCGAGCCATGACAAATTAAAAGTCATTCTTGCAAAGTTGTTTAAATTAAAACTCATCCTTGCAAAGGAATAAAAACAGTGGGAAATGTAGTGCAGAAGTAACGACTCACTAGAGCTGTGATATCATACAGGACTTGGATCTCAGAGAGGAACAGCAAATCAGCCTGCAGACATGACAGGTGCGAGGTTAGACAAAATGTACAGTGGGTATGATTTTAGTGGAACAGTCATGCTAATGTCAGTGACCTCTGCATTCCTGCTGAGGGACTTGAGGGGCAGGGTGGCCAGCACGGAGCCATCTTGGAACAGGCGACCTCGGATTTGCTGCAAGGTAACCGGCAGATCCTCGAACACGGCGTTGGCTTTGCCCAGCATGTACAGCCTCTAATGGAAGACACAAAAGAATAGAATAATAAAAAGGATCCTTTTTTTTTTTTGGGAGCAAAGCATATACAGTACATCCCAATCGGGAATTACATCATCGTCATCATTGTTATGCCACCACAGAAGGGTTCAAATAATGTTAAAACTGAGGGCAACCACAGGACAAGAAATGTAACATGAAAGTGAAAAATTATTTTTTTGTCTTGGATGTTCAGTAACATTTTTTGCTGCTCAGCAGTTTTGTGCCATCTTTGACTGGGAATTTTTGTGCAAGAGAGCCCGTTGCACGGGGTGAAAAATAAATACTAATAACTTTTGTTTGCTTTAAAACCTTTATAGTGGAGGAGATATTTTATATACATTTGAGCATTAAAATATGAAGATACTCTTATGTACAATGGTTCAATAAAAAACAAACATATGTACATATTTTTGTCCTGATATAAAATGGCATCTGGTTTGGAAATTTGTAGTCCGATGTGGCTACCTAGTAGTGCTGAAACAACCTTTCAATGTTTATGTTGCCCATCCCTGCTCAAGACACTCACTGAGCTGAAGACTCCCAAAAATTGTTGAACAACACATGAGATTAAAGTCCAAGTTGAGGTTTGATGGTCTTATGACTATTTTTCTACCTCTTCACTTGGTGCGAGCTGCAGCACGACAGGTGTGTCCTCTGCGAACAGGGAGTGCACCGTCTCTGCGACACTATCCAGAGTGAAGGGCACCGGCTGGGGAAATAAACAAGGAAAACCTCACTACAACCTATCAGAGGTTAATTTTTTTTTCAAATCCAAGTCCATGACGACTCACATTCTCCAAGGGATAGGAGGCCACACTCTGAGGAAAGTCAAGGTCATCGGCTCCTCGGACCACTACCAGAACATTCGCGCGGGGACGCTGGAATAGGGGACCAGCCTCCAAGCCAGGCCAAGAAAGATCCTGGATGGATTTAAGACGCACTGTTACCAAAAGGCTCATTGAACAATGCCTATGGAAAATGCAGTACACAACCTTTCTAAGTGCTTCAGTATCATGACAGTTGGAGATAATGACCAGCAGTCAGCGGAGGAGTGTTGTTCTTATGAAGACATGAGTATCACTGCTCAACCATGTTTAGCAGTTTTACGACTGGAGTACTGATTGACCGGCATTTTACATCACATTGGGGGTTGATTTAATGTTATTTTATATGTTTACACTTCAAGTAGCATGGTGACATACTTATTTAAGTACGGCTGAGTCACAGCTATGAGGTTCGGGGTCCCAATATCAGGGGTTAGCATATTTCTTAAAACATTGTAGCGTAGAGTCATTGAAGGTTTTAAAATGGTGGCAGATCTTCGACTGGTTGAAGTACCTCTTGAACAGAGAAGCCCATGGTTAGGGCCACCAGGTCGGGAATCTTTTCGCCGGAGATGGGCCACGCTCCTTTCTGGAAGGAGACAAACTCTGGAGCTTGCAGCACTGTCAAACTATCCCCACGGACATCTGCACGACGGAGAAGAAATAAAGCATGTAATAAAAGATCATGTAATGAGCGTAACTTTAAAGGGCACATAGAAAATTCACTTTTTAATTGTTTGACCACAAATAGTTGGATATATGGAGTATTTAATAAACAGTGGGCCTAATTTAAATAACCGTCCTACATTAAGTTTCTCCGCATGATCTGCTTGGCTGGGGATAGATTCAGAACCATTTTCAGGTGACAATGACACAAAACTGCCTGAAACACTATCACCCAAACATCAAAAGGTAAGCCGTGCTACATACAAAGAGTGAAGTGCTGAACTCACAAGTGAAAACGCTATTTACTTTTTTTTTATTTACTTATTTATTATACTTCTTAAAACAGGCTCATTTCAAGACAAGCAAGAGGGTGCGTGAAGTTAGATATAATTATTGATCCTTGGTGCATTAATGCAATTGGGAACGGTTTTAATTTGTGAAGAAAATGCATGTCTCCTTTGAAACAAAATGGCTGAATATGAAATATCTAGCAAAGGTCAAATCAAAACTCATTATTATTTTGCATTGTTTGTAAGTACACAAGCCAAAAACTCGAGACGGAAAGACCGCGAGGAACTTCCCTGTTCCGTCCGTGACCTGTCACATGACTCACAATACATACAGCAACTACTGTAGAGCACTAATAAACATCTTATCCTGGGTGCATTTTAGCCTATGAAAACAACGACGAGTGGCACTTTAGAGGGGTTGACAAAAATACATTTTAACTACGCTTATACGCTTTTTGTCATAATTCAATGTTCCCCATTTGCAACGTTTAGTAGCTGATGAAGCGAATAAAAAGGTGCCAGGTAAAATAGATGTATACAAAACAGAAAATGGGGGGGAAAAAACGCCAAGACGCTTCACATCAATCGGAATTGAAAATGAATGAACATATCGACGACGCTATCGTGCCTAGCTCGGTTAGCCAACTGATCTGCTAACACTTTGACACCACGATTCGGTAATGTTACACCAAAGTAAGAACATATCCGTTTAAAATAACTGATTGCGTCTGTCATTTTATAACTACTACCAGTCGTGTAGAGGGAAAGGAGGACGAACACGGCGAAGGGCAAAGCCTCCATCCCCAGACAGGTAATCCGCGACATATTCTGTCCCCGTCGTCTCTGTGCTTTCCAGCAGAGATCACATGATCCACACGTCACACCCGACACGTGGTACTGAAATTCAAACGACGCATGCGCACCAAGAGTATCTTTTGGCACTGGACAAAATTAAAATACTGTTGGCCGAGTTCTCAAGTGTACTGTATCTTATCAGTTTTATATATCTATATCGACCAATATTTCATACTTGTGTCGTGATACACTTTTCAGTCATATCACGCAGCCCTAATAATTAGTTAATTAACAGCTAACGATTGGAGAAAATTTGAAATAATTTGTTTTGTTAGAAGCATGGATCAAACTGGTAAGCGCCTCATGTTAATCAGTAGCCAAGAAGTAGCTACCAGTTTCAAAAAGGCAGGTGACGACTGAACTAGAAAATGCTGGTCTTGGGATATTTTGACGACAGCATTTTCGTGCTGTAAAACTTAAGGTGCAATAACACACGACGTTGCGGTTTTCACTTAATGCTTTTTGCAAAAAGCACTTGCATTACATTGTACATTCCTTCTGGAACAAGTTAGTAATGTCAGCCCTGTGGGATGATTTAAGTCCCTTGAAAGTGTGAAATTCCTTTATCCTTGGGACATGTGAATGCAACGGTCGAAACAGTCATTTCATTTGTTCACTTCGTTCGATTTGTAATTTAAAATGTAAATATTAACGAGGATGATAGACAATATAACTACTTCCATTTGATGTATTCATAGAGGAGTTTTTGACACGCTAGCAACCGTGCAAATACAATACAGTACAGTCGTCCACTTGAGTGAATTTGTATCGTGTAATTACCAATTACGACATTTGGTGGCGCTGTAGGTCTGCACTAAATTGATTGTTGTCGGCTGGTCCGTGCAAATACAAAGTGTAGCTCGCGACAATACAAATGTATTCCTAAAGATGGCAATGTAGGATTGTGTCGTCGCGGACAATTTGGCTAAACGGTTTAATTTGACATTGACACCCAATTCATTTAGTACCATTTAGTATCTCAAACGCTCAACGTAACCTCACAATTCAAGGACCAGCACGCGTATTTCATCTTGCAGTTTGGATATTTATTTTTTTTAAAGCAACTTCTTTTTGTAAAATATAAATACAAATTAGGAGATATTTTAATTACAAAGTTAAAACAAAACAAAATGAACACCCAAAAAGTTTGATTTACTGCAGTAGCCTCACTGTTAGATATATACACAAGCTCTTTGCCAAAGGGTGAAGATCAGTATTACAATAGAACTTTATTATACAATCAACGCTGTAGCTTTGCGTGTTAAATTACAGACTGGACAGGAAGCACAATTTGAACATTACAAAATGAAAAAAAAGATACAACAAAAAGAATTGTACATCATGTGCTCCCTGTGAACTCAAATAGCACATTCAATAGCACACATGCACAATGTGCTGCGCTCACGCGGCGTCTGGTTATCCGAAAGAAGAAAAAAAAACAATTATGTACACACACACACACACACACACACACACACACACACATATATGTATATGTACATACATATATTTATTTATATCTATTTGTACATATATTAATTTATAAAAAATACAACCATCAGTTATTGAAAGTCAAACGTATGGCTAAGCTAACACGGGCCAGGTCAGCTAGCAGGTCCACAACAGTCTATGTACAGTGCCGGGCGGGGAACTCCAGGCAGGATATCAACTCCCGATGGACCGGAAAGCCAACCGCAGCCCGAGAGGGTGAAGAAGGTCAGTGCTTGTTGTGAGCCGGGTTAAAGATAAGGCCCACCTGCCCGACCGCCTTGATCCTGTCCTTCAGTTTGTCCCTGGCCTGTTCCCAGCGGTCATCCAGGCACTCCAGCGTGGAGCCCAGTAGGGCAGCCAATTCAGCGCTGTCCTCCACCAGGTCCAGCAATTCCTTGCTGTCCGGCTGGAAGCCCTCCAGCTCCTCGGGGCAGGAGAAGAGCTGCGACAGCGAGGCCTGCCGGTAGAACTCAGCCTCGGATACCGTCACCACCTCCATGTGGGGGAAGGCCTGCCTGAAGCCGCGGGCCGACATGCGCAAACGGCGGAGCACATCGGACAAGAGTAGCCAGTTTCTAGGCCTGAGAGGGAGGTAAGAAAGAGAACATTTATCATTGATGAGAAATAACAACTTGTGTCTAACAAACCAACTACTCTTTAATAGTCACAGGTAAAAATAACATTAAAAAGTCTATTGTGAAAAACATTACACTTTCACTCTTCTTAAACAACCTTGGAGGCTAATCACTGGTTATGCGTGTAATGATAAACACAATCAGGGTGACATCACAACCAATCCAAGTGCTGCGTATAATGATCGACGGCCCAATGTCTGCATGAACAGTGTCTCATCAGCTGACCAGTGGCCATATTACTTGTGGAGAAAGTCGCAACTCGAACAGGTATTCGTGTCACAGCGCAAACAATGTGTGCCAACTGTTATAAATTTCTGATTGGAAACTTTTGTGCAGATAGTCAAATAGTGGAGATGTCCCAAAAAAAAAAAAAAAAAGACATCTGCTCACGATGAGGTAAAAGTGCATTGTATCGTGCGTGCCAAATTGTGCTTCTGTGTGACGGCAAAAAGTACTGCATTATTCCCAACACTTAGGAATGGCGGGACGCTCACCCCTGAGAGACGGACACCTGGATGTTGTAGCAGGGCAGCAGGGGCCGGTCGGAGAACTCAAACTCAAACACCTCCCTCTTGTCGTCCTCATCGTTGTCGTCAGGACCCGGCGGGTCGGCCAGGATGTCATAGGCTCCGCCCTCTTCGGCAGACTCTGAAAGGCGCAAAATGAACGTGAGCTGTCGTCTTGGAACATACTCTTCCATACAAGGATTCTGAATAACGCTGACTTTCACAGGCAGTGGGACAGGGTCTTCAGTTACACCTGTGATACCACCGCCAAAGATGGAAACTTGTCAGGTTGACTTATAATTACCCAAAAATCTCACAAGATGGCACCAAAGCACTACTCTTTTTTTGTTTGTTTGTTTTTTTTTTAATGTTCATAACACTTTTTTCGGACTGATACCAGGACAAGTAATCACTCAGAGTACTCTCCGATACAGAGTACTCATATCTCTAGCACGTTTGACAAATAAAATTTCATATAACACTATGATCAAAATTGGTGAAAACAAAACCTTTCTTTGTGACACAGCTGATGATTTGCGTCAAGCTGCCAACTTGTGGCATTTTTAAAAAAGAGCACAAAAGCAGTGAAGAGGCAAGGTTTTTTTTTTTTTGATCACTCAGGGAGGATGGATAAAGAAAAAAAATGCAAATATGTGAATTTGTGACTAGGGACTCAGGAAAATACAGGAGAATACTCTAGACAGAAAAGCAACACAACTGAATGATGTCGCCTTTGAAGGCAGCGTCCATGATTTATGTTACACCTTTGATCCTGCCTCCAAAAACAGAAAATCTTTGGGTCAATTTGGTCCACCACATTGGTGTGTTTGCTGTCTATATAGAACCTCATCAGATAAACACCAGCATTTCATAGGCAGTGTGAAAGGGGCTTCTGTTACCGCCTTCATATTAGTTCCCAAGGCAGAAAATTGTCGGATCGGCCTCCCCAATTCCCGTGTCAGTGCGAAACAGCGACATTAGAAAAAGGGTGAAAAAATGGTCTTCTATAGGCATCTGAAAGGGATCGTTGTGATCAGTACTCACCACACACAGCGCTGCCGTAGAATTCCCAATAAACTCCGGGGTCGTCATCTGCGCGGCCCTGAAGGTCAGCAAAATAATCTATGGAGAGAAGAGAGGAGCATGTGACTCACCAGCCGGAGCCCAGAGGGACAGGCAACGAGGCAAACAATTGCCCTTGGAGACAAGAGCGGCGAATGGATAAACGGCAGTAAAAGAGGAGGAGGAGGAGGGAAGAGAGGACGTGTTAGGGGAGTGTGGAGTGGTGGAGCAGGGGTGGGTGGGGAAGGGGGGGGGGCTAATGGTCAGGGGCCAGCAGCTTCACCACGGGGGAGGGAGCGACTGTCTCTGCTGGGTTAAAGCTGGCTCAGTTCAGAGCAGGGCTGCAGACGGCTGCCAGGAACAAGAACCACACACAGTTTTGCTGGTGCGCGCGTGTGCACGCGCGCACACACACACGGCGAGAGAGCTGGATAAGCACACGCGGCGAGAGCAAAGTGTGTGTTCAGCACATACACGCAAATGCACGCACGCACACACATTCGGCGAATCAGAGCCGGGCTTTGTGCCAGCGCTGAGGCGTGGGGCGTCTGGCGTGTGTTTGGAGGGATTAACGGCCTCCAGATGAGTGGGACCAGGTGGAGGGAGGGCGGCCATCGCTCTCTCTCGCTCCCTCTCGCTCGCTCGCTCTCACTCACTCACTCCCTCGCTCGACCGCGAGGCATCGATCGACGTGTCCACACTCTTATCAAAGTTCAACACCACCTTTTTGCAGCCGCCTCCATTTAGAGAGGGCTTACGAACCCGCGGCCTGTGGACCTTATGCGGCCCTGTGAGAGCATTTGATCCATTTATAAAAAGCGCCAAACCGTTCAGCCCAAACATGCTCAGAAACGTATGAACGATAAACATATGTTCCATCGTTGCATTCTATTTTATCATACATTTTATTTGTTTTGGAAGTTAATAGGAAAAAGGTTCCCCCACCTTGAGATGAACCTCACAGCTTCACGTTCGCCCCGATTTAATCCATTTGAACGAGTCCAATCTGACATTATGCCTCAGCAACAGCCGAGTCCCATTCTCCCCATCTCAAGTTACCTGGGAGAGGCGCACACGGGTCCTAACACGCACTTTAAAAGCAAAGTCTCCGGGCCGGAGCGAAGCCCATTTCCTCACGTACGCTGAGCAAACACAGTTGGCGTTGCTAAGTAACCAGATAGAGGAGCTCAGAGGCAACAGCACACACTCCTGCGGGCTCAAACTCCCTTGTCTAACAGGTGGTCGAGGGAGGGGGGTGGGGGGGGGGGGTTGCGCCAGAGGGAAGAGACGGGCTGACAGCGGCTGACATGTCTGCTGACGGCCGGAGGCGAGCGTGGGGTGGAAAATGGAGAGCCGAGGGGAGCGG
>CAAKHF010008330.1:14671-33432 GCA_901007745.1 Hippocampus kuda
CCCCCCCCCCCCCCCCCCCCCCCAAATAAATATCAGATGACGGGGCTCTTAAAAAAAAAGTTCTAAAATTTCAAGTAGTTAACTTTCCAAGATGTTCCTTCGTTTCTGAATGAATAACGCATGGTCTTACGAATATAGGCAGGTGTGAAATTTGGTGCTGATCCAAATCCAGCTTGTTTGGCCTTGGCAAGAGGTTTGAGCTCTCCCGAGTGCCGTTCGAGTCTGTTGTCATGTGCTGATGAATTTGGCGGCTGCCATTGTGACATTTCAAGGTGAACGCTGAACGTCTGATTCAGTGCACGGTGGCATTGAAACATTTAATTGAAAAGAGCTCGGATTGTCGTCACCGCTTCAATCAGTGAGGGTGCTTGACAGAAATACAAACAGTGAGCGGTAAATGAACTATTGTAACAATCAGCTGACTTATTTCATTTTTCCATGCGCTGTCACAAAGGATCAGAGCAACGTCGCAGAGGTCACCAGAGGCCTTTCACGCTCTCTTTTGTGAAACTAGTTTTCACAAATTATTCATCACAGACGTAGTTAAGTGACCTTCCTCCATATTATGAATGATTGTGGAGTTTCAGACTTTGAACAAACTTACAAGGGCATCAGTAGCAAACGCAAAGCTTCTCTCTTTTGAATTTGCAATGACTTTCTGGAATGCTAATCATGGCACGGCAGCTTCATAAAGCTCAAAAGATCAGCATGACCTTGATTTTTAGATAAAAGGAGTGGTAAAATAATGTTTTTTAATCATGGGTTACAATTATTCTTATTTTTTTTTGCGTTCTTTGAAGCTTGTTTTCACAAACCTGCTTCCAAATTTGTGGGAACAGGTGTTTGCCGCAGAAAATTTTGACCCTAGGCCCATCAAACACCTTTGGGGTGACATCTCACATTATAAAAGCAAAATAATACTCGTAAACAATTCACTCAGTCCCTCTCCAAAATCTCAGAAAAATATGTTTTGTTCCGTTTTCCCAATTTGCAGCTCGTGAAGGTCTTGTTCCCTGATGCAGCCGTTGAATAGACTTGCCCTTTCACAGGTATTTGTGTACTCGGCCGGTATGGTCGAGGGATTAGAGAAGCAAAGCGCCGTGTTGCCATGGTTTCCGTTTTGGCTCTGCCACACTCCCGACACTAAGGATATGTTCTTTGTTGGCGTTAAGTATCACACTAATTGTAAGTGGGAAGAGCAGAGACAAGTACATGCTTACACAATAGACGGATAAGATTTGGAGTCGTTACGGACAGGATGCTGACCATTACGGCCGCCCGTGCGCTGGCCGTTTTTCAGCTTTTTAATTGGGAGTGGGGGGGAGGGGGGTGACAAAAAACACTTGGTTTCATTTCTATTGACTACCATCCATCCTTTTCACTGTATTCGAATCGTGAAATTCATCAGCATCTCATCTATTCAGCCAGCCGTTTCTCAATCCACTTTGCTTGCCTGCTAACTCACGAATGTTTTACGAAGGAGAAAACACTGATGTCAAGGTTATGTTCAAATCTAAAAAATAAATATATAAATAAATAATATACACAATGCAGCGTTGACAAGGTCTTTACTGATTGGCTGAAAGACTTTCGTACAAACTAAGGTGCGAAGAAGGAAATCAGACCGAGGTTGATGAGGATGGAGACGATTAGTCAAGAAGTAGACACTTTCTTTCTTCTTGAAGTTAAAAAGGCAGGAATTGAAAAAAAAAATGAATGGGGTTTTATTTTTGATAAATTGTAATGAATCTGACCTTCATTTAATTTTCCAATGGCACCAAATGTAAGGGACCTCCAGTTACAAGTAAAAGCTAAAAAAAAAAGGCAGAATTAAGAGCAAATCTGTTGAGATCCTATAGAAGAGACGGTCCCAAACAAGCTCAGAGGAACAGATGGCTGTCCTCAACAAAACGACGTCTGGCGTATTTTCACGTGTCAACCTTTCTTGCAACTTGTCCTTATTCAGTTTGTTGTCCATCTTCATCGTTTATTGGATTGATTTCATATCCTCGCTTCTCTTTTTTTTTTCCTTTTCATAAAGTTGCTGGTTTTCTCCCCTGGCTCACCCGAGCTCCTTTTTCCGCAGCAGAACTCGCAGTCAAGCCCGAGGCTTGTCTCAGCCTCCCTGAAGTACACAGTTGCAGGTACTGTAAGCCCCCCTTCCCCAACATAATCATACAGCATAACACTGGTGAAAATACAAACTGTGTAATGCAGTGTAGTTATACATTTTTTATTTTTCTTCGCCCTCTGGGTGCAACTCACGAGGGAGACGTGATGCCGACTTGAACATATTGAAAGGTTACTCTCTTGGAATGTATACTCCCTTTGTTAGCAAGTCTGCGGGTGGCCCATTGCATATTCGCAGTGCCCGGTTGAACATATTAACTTATAAACTTGCAGATTGAGGTGAAACAAGGCCAAAAATAAGGATAGTCGGATTTGCAAAAACTGTTTCTGAGCGTTGTATGAACCTGACATTCCAAACTGAAAGTCACTAGTCAAGAGGCTATTCATGCCTGAAGACGAAGAAAGCACAGCTTTCATTCTGAAAACAATTACCGGTAACAATGAAAGTGACGTGACCCGAGAAGGGAATGTGACACATTTGCTTCAGGAAGAAAGAATCAAAAAAACAAAAAAACAAATGCTGATCTGGTGAATGGGAGGGAGGAAAAAGGTTGTCCTGCTGTTTCATAAATTCAAATGCATAAAAGAGGCTAATCACGCGGCCGAGATGCCCGCAGGTCCAGTCAAGAACGAAGTGATGTCTTGCCAAGTGGAGCCGCGCATGGCTGCGTCCTCGTCACAGAGCCTACAGCTCCACTTCTGCGCTAACAAGTGCTCTGTTGCAAAAGTACTCCACTTGGCTTCCGCAGTGTCGAGTACGGTGCAGGTGTCATAAACGGAGAAGTCGTTTCCATAAAAAATTGTGAGACAGTGAAACCACTTCGTCGGATTTCCTTTGATTTTCAATATGGTTTTGCCATTTGACGTACTGTATGCACTTCCTGTTGTGATTTCTGTATCGTATCCGCCCAATTTGATATTGTGCATATTATGCAAAGTAGAATGTACCTCAATGTCGTAGAGTGAAAAATAGCATTTTTCCGCAAGAAAAATAATACAGTTTTAAGTATGTTGCATAAAACTATTCTGAGAAGTACAATTCATCCCAAAAGTGAATTTAAATGTGACAATCGCCCACCGATCGTGACTGGCCAACTCCTGTCGAAAAGCACCTGATTGGCATATGTCGATCATTGCCGATCACAAACCCGATCACCCGCAGCTTGTATTTTGCAGCCTGCAGTCAACCAGAGCCCAGCCTGTGTGCATTTTCTGCCTTGTCAATTTGAATTAATGTCTTGTTTAGATGTAATAAAGGGAAACTAGATAGAATATGTTGAGGGGGCAGAGGGGGGAGGTTCATTGAAAAAAAAAAACATTGACAGATTAATCATCTCAATTATCGTCAGTGGGCAGCTCAAAAATGGAAACTGTGCAGCTAATCTATCCATCCACCCATCCATCCATTTTCAACAGCGCTAATCCTGTCGAGGGTTGCGGGGCGTGCTGGAACCTATTCCAGCTGACTTGGGGCGGAAGGCCAACTACACCGTGAACCATTCACACCCACATCCACACCGTCACCGCTTGCACACAAGTTAGGCAAGTGTCCCATTACACCATCAGTGACTTGCAGATAACCCCTGAGATCGAAATCGATTTTGGCAGCTTGGGTGATCGGTTTCGGAATTAACAACACAAAACCCTGATCGGACCACCCCTCGTCCGAACACACAATGCACTGTTGGGTGTGCTTTATTCCCCCAATCCACAATGTCCAAAATAAACTACTGAAAGTAATTATGAGACATTTTCAAAAGATTATTTTTAACGAGAGTCTTAAACTCCAAATCGTTTTTTTTTTTATTCAAGGAGGGTGTGCCTGATCAATAACTGTAAAATATTTACACCTTTTTTTTCCTGTTACGTGTCTGTCAGGTGTCTTCACCTCAAAAGGACTTTTATAAAGAGGTTTATTTGCTGATATTTTATATTGTATGGTTTATGTTACAAAATCCAAAAAAAAAAAAAAAAAGAGCACATTGCCCACCTGGTGTCCTCCTGCTGTGAACACGCACGCTATCAAAGATTATTTTTCTTTCCTGCCGCCGCGCTGGTGTAGCCTTCCCCCCGCCCCCCCCCGACAAAGGTGGCCTATTTTCAGACCCGGGCATCCTCGCTCATGTCACACCTGCGCCGCCTTCTTGCTGACGGTGCACCAATCTCCTCTTTGTGCTTGCTCATATATCACTTCTCCCGTGCGCAAATTAATCATTACTTGTAAATCTTCCCTCACGCTGTGCACTTTTTTAAAGTCGTTACATTTATTGCATATAAAGGCCGTCTCTGTGAGAATTCCGGTAGAGTCGGGGTAACGGTGGGTGAATTAACGGCACTCACTTTATTTTCCTCAAATATATTTAATAAGCGTCGCCTTAGATGCTCCCAAGGGACCATTCCAAAAGCTGACAAAGGGAATTTATTTCGCTGGGTGTTAAGGGTGTGATTTGGCCCGGAGAGTTACGCCGTAATCCTTGCAGAGGCGTTAGGTGCCGGACCGGCCAGCCATTTCATTTTATCCACCCAGGGCCCTTGCTTTGTTTTCCCCCTCCGTCAAGTGCTAGAAAAGGCGGCAAGGCTTTATATTGTCTCCTTATTACCGCCTGTCCCGATCTGCAGCATCCTTGTTGGGGATTTTAGGCGGCGGACGTTGTCAGCCGTTTGACTCGGTAAACAACACACTTCATCCTGTTGTAAAGGATCCGCAGAGCACCTGGAAAATACAAAACATACACAGAGGCTTTCCAGTTTACAATGGTGCCAATATACAACAATTTAGGGTTATACGTGGCACACAACTAACTAGTTTATGCACACATAGAAGAAGTATTTCTTTTTTTAAGTACAAGTATCTACATTTGAGTTCTCACGGGAACAGAGTCGACAGATACTTGCCATTATAGCTTGAAGTTGTGATGAACATATGCTTTACTTCTGTCCAACATTGCTCAAAAACACAAACCTGAACACGACACGTTTCACTGAAATATAACACGACTCTCGGAACAACTTGTCGTGACAACACGGCACCGGTAACAGAGTAAACTCAATGACCGCACCTGCCGCAGCCATTAAGTGACTCCTTACAGGAATAAGAAAGTCACTGAAGAGCAAGCCAGCACTAATTATACACACAAAAAATGGGTGAAAAATAATGTACGGAGAAAAAAAATACAGCAAAACTAACAGTTTTATCCATGAAACTAATGAACAACTAAAACTCAGTTCCTTACAGAAAAATGTCTTTCCGTCCTCAAAATGTCTCTTTACATGTGACAAAGACCACCCTATGGGCTCATTGCAATGGTATACAGAAGAAAAGTAGGACTTTTATTCCCGTATTTTCTGCACTATAAGGCACTTCGGATTATAAGGCACACCTTCAGTGAATGGCCTATTTTAAAACTGTTTTCATATATAGGGCGCGCTGCTTTATAAGGCGCGTAGATTTGAAGCTGCGTCATGCATCCACTAGATGGAGCTATGATAAAGGGAATAGAATACAATACAGCTTTATATACCTCGCGGGCTCACATCCACAAGGTGGCTAAATATCCTTAGAAGTCTTGCTTGTCTCCTTCTTCCTTTATTTAGTCAGTCGTTAACGATGCTTTTGGAATTATCTTCGTTCCATACTGGCTGCGCCTTATAGTGCGGAAAATACGGCATATTAGTCAACCACGCAAATGCATTTTTGCAGTTACAGGCAAAAATTCTTGACATTTTTAGTCATTTGTTAGATGAATCTCAATGACAACAATGGGCCGTCTGCACAAGGTTGGTGAAGCTGCTGCTGATCTAGATTAGAATTGTTTGGCCTCAGTGGAGGTTAGGTTTTAAGAGCTTTCAGGTTGTTGAGAAATACTGCCGGAAATATTGCGCTTCACCTTTTGTGCTATTTTGTGCAAGTCTTTCAGGAAGATGACGCAGGCACCCATACTTGCCATTCAGAGTGACACACCCTTGACATTCACCATAACACAGCTAGTACAGTTTCTTCTAAGCAAAAGTTTTGATTCAACATGCTGTTGGCTCCGCAAGTACACTTTGAGACACTTGTCGACATCAGGGAGGAGTTCTGCTTTCGATAACAGCGGTTTGTTGTGTTGCCTACTCTTGTCAAGGTCGAAAACAATATTTTGGCAGTTTTTGTGCAGCGCCATATAATCTTTGTGCCAGATCCCGCAAGCATTCTGAGATTGTCATTAATTAATTGTCAAATTGACTGCACAGGCAGTCTCACAGGTATTGCAGTGTTTATGCCTTTTTTTTTTTTTTTTTGGTTCCTGCGTGTTGGAATCATTTTTAAAAGCTGGATGTCATCGTGTGTGTATGGAAATTATTTTGTCTTTATTTGATTATTTTATTTTGTATTGTCTTAGAAATATGAAACGGTAAAGTGGCCAGTCGCAACTGAAGCGCAAGATAATTGACTCACTTTTGTGTTGTAAAATGTTGACTGAAACTCATCATGCACCTGCAGAGAACCGTGGCGCTATCAAATGAATCCCCGTTCAGTGATGCAGGCTTGCTATTGACCGACTGCAAATATTTACCCTCGGCAATTAAACAAGAGGCGACCGTGAGGCCAACGTGACGGTTATTGAAACGCGTTGTGCATGACAGCGCCGGCGGTAATCTTCAGAACATACGAATGCGATCAGTGCGCCGAAAACAGTCAGTCAACGTGATGGACGCCGATACATGCCAGTCCGAAACTGTTTATCTTCCGGTGCACTTTTTTTGGACATTATATTCACTCTATCATCCTCATTTCATAGCGTGTGTCTTTGCTGTGCAGCTCCCAATGGTGTAGATGTTACATTATTTTATTTATTGATTTTTTTTGTCCAATCAGATTTGAGTTTCTATGCCATGCCATCTCATTGTAATCCGCCCAGGGCCTTCAGAATCAATATTACTGTCACGTTACTCGTTAAAACTAGCATCAGTGACTGTTTTTTATTTTTAGCTTCCATGACACAAAAAAAGAAATAGAAGGCTGGAATTTAGCAATTAATGGCTCAACATTGCTCACATGCTTTATTATTGTTGTTGTTTTTTTAAATAAAATTTTGAAGGACCTTTATATGATGAAGTGCACCATGTCTGAGTGTTGCCCCCTCAGACCTGCACATACATTAAAATGACACTCAAACAATTAGTGCGTGGTTGTCCAGCCAAAGATGGAATGCTGCCAGGAAGGAATCAAACCCAATTTATTATTTATTACATTTCATAATTCATATGCAACACCACCAAGTAGGAGAGAAATGATGCTGGGTGGTACCGGACAGTTAGTCACAGAACATACATAACAAAAATATATCGCCCGAATGTGTCGCCAAGTTAACAGCGTATAAATCTTTCGACCTTTGAACATTGATGTACCTTACGCCAAGTTTCTAACAATCACCGCAGCTGAATGTCTGAGTTGGTCTCCGCCAAACTGCGTCGTTATGAAGCTTCTTCTTGTCCTTTAGTGGTGCAGAGGCGAAAGTGGAACAAGAAGTCAAAGCAATTTGGCGCGGTCTCCTATCTCCTCCATCATCTTGCGCGGCTGTCAGTTACTTTGGAAAAAGCCCGAACAGCCCCCGGTTTCTGAGCACGGATTGTCTTTGTGCCGATCGGTGGCCGCCCCAGCTGGCAGGAGCTGGCTCATGCCGCCGACACTGGACCCCCGCCAAAATCTTTGGATGCAATTCAGGTCTTTTGAATGGAAAACAGAAAATCGGAGGTTTGACATCAAACCGTGACGATTTTAAAATTGTAACTTGATTCAACCTCAAGGATGTTTGGTTAGGTTATGTCAGAGTAGACTTATTTATTTATGTATTTTCTTTCTACCTCTTTTCTGGCTCAGGGTGCACTGGAGTTATCATCAAGACCAATGCTTCACCTTTGCATTGTGTACTTTGTGAATGTGCAATCTGGTCTTGATCTTGATCTTCTTTTTTCTTGGTCTTGATTCCGCCCGGATCTGTCTTGCTCTCAGTCTCAGTTTAGTCTTGGGCCACATTGGTCTCGTTCTCAATTCATTCTGGCTCTGTCTTGGTCTGATTTTTTCATTTGATCTGGATCGACCTTGTTCATGTTCTCAAGGTAGTCTGGATCTGCCCCCGTCCATGTTCTTTATTCAGTCTCATACATTCTTAAGTTAAGGTCCTACCTACTACACTACTTTAACAAGGGTCAAAGAGCAGTAGGAGTACTACATTACTTGAACTATGTCCCAAAAGGTACAATCTATGCCAATGCTATGTCATTTCTGTTTTGGACTCAAATGTTTTAAATGTTTCTGACTCAAAGGTATATTGAAGGTGTAAAGCAGATCCCTTGATGGCATCAGCCCAGTGATAAGACACTGTAACCTTAAAAATACAGTCTGCACCAGGGGTGTCAAACTCATTTTTGTCGCAGGCCACATTGTAGTTCCAGTTTCCCTTGGTGGGCCGTAATGAATTTTGGGAAACCATATCAATGTTTAATCACCTCCACATATTACATGCACGGCGCACAACAAATTGATGGATAACTTGTTTTGGAATCAGAAGTCAAGAATAAGGACTGTTATTGTGGATCACATATGACAATTTGAAATTTTGGTTCAGACTTTAGCAAGCATCATGGAACTTGGCATGCTTTCGCAGGCCACATAAAATGATATGACGGGCCAGATCCGGCACCTGGGCCTTGACTTTGATACCAGTGCGCTACACACTTACTACGCGAGCAACATGGTGTATTCAACGTCAGGAACTTGTAAACACACCGTTCTGCACACTCATTGTTTTTCTTCGATTATAACGTTTTAAAGATCTAGAGAAGCCGAATTCGTAATGATAATTTAATTTTTGATTAAATGTCCAACCAGTTCAGGGTTTACTCCGCCTACTGCCCAAAGAGAGCTGCGATAGACTTCAGCAGGCCCACGACCCTCATGAGGATAAGCGGTTTGGATAATGAATGGATGAGTGGTAACCAGTTCTTTGTATGAGTAAGCGTGGCAAATTAAAAATCCAATCAGTTTGTGGACTCAGATCAGAATTGGCATTTTATTTTTTAAAGTTTTGGGGCGGGTCCACCTTTCTATCACAGTTAAAGACATTAACCATGTGGGAATGTCAGTTGGGCGACCCTGCAGTCCAGTGGTTAGCGTGTCGACCTCACAGTGCAGAAGTCGTGGGTTCGATTCCGGCTCGGGCCTTCATGTGTGGAGTTTTCATGTTCTCTGCGTGGGTTTCCTCCGGTTTACTCCCACATTCCAAAAACATACATGGCAGGCTGATTGAACACTCAAATTTGTCGCTGGGTGTGAGTGTGAGCGCGAATGGTTGTTCATCTCTGTGTGCCCTGCGATTGGGTGTCCCCCGCCGACTGCCCAAAGACAGCTATGATAGGTTCCAGCATGCCCTACGACCCTTGTGAGGATGACGCGGACCAGAAAATGGATGGATGGAATGCCAGTTGATGCATCTTAAAAGGGAATTTTTATGCCTTCCAAACACATGAAATTATATCTGACATTCTTTTGACAATGCTATCTACAATCTATTCACAGCACCCTTCAAGCCTTCACTGGTCATTTGATGTAAAACAAACACAAAGGTGTGTGTTCATTCCGGTGCTGTTTTTTTCCCCAAGTTGTGAATTCAAATATCAACAGCGCAACAAGTTGCCAAGCTGTTCAACAAACATTTTGAAATAGTACAGGGGGTGACGGTCGTTCAGAAAAAGGAAACAAAATATGAACATTTCAGTTAGGCGGCCGTGGGCATAGATATCTTTCGATAGAGCCTTTACTCGGAGTGACTGCCATTTTGAAGAGGGAATCCTGCGATGGTCTCGATTTTAAAGCCATGATTATAAAAATACAAATGGGACTTCGATGATAGCTGCAAGTCCCAGTTTTGCAAAAAGACAAATCCAGCCGTGTTAAAATCGGTGAACAATTCAATGAGTTATAATGAATCTGGTGCCGAACACAACCAAGGTGGCGACCAAATGTGCATCAAGCAGCCAAGGCTTGCCTCAGCTAATATCTATGGTCTCAGCCGCTAGCGGCATCGAGCAGGCAGGCTACCCATTCAGCATTCAGGATGTTTGCCGCAAGGACTATTAACAACTATTCTCCAACATCAAAGCCTCTTTGTGCCCGTTGTGTTCATATCTTGAGGACCATCTGTACTTTTAGTATCACTTCTAAGTACTTCATTCAAGACTGTCCATACAAAGTCACAATCCAAACAGATAACTTAAACCACAGATGGGGAACTCCGGTTTCTCAAGAGCCATATCCAGCCTGTTTTAGATCCCTCACTACTCCAACACCCCTGGTCCTAGCAGGCTCTGTAGAGGCCTGAAACAATCAATTGAATCAGGGGTGTTGGTGTAGGGAGACCTCGAAAACAGGCAGGATATGGCTCTTGAGGAGTTCCCTACCCCTGACTTAAACCATAAACTTCCTTCACACTTGTGATAAACAGATAAATTGTATCCACACATCAAGCAAGTGCCTGGTGCTTTGTCATCTGGCTTCACTGTAATTTCATTACTATAAAACTGCTCCTTAATGGCTGGCACTACCCGGGCATTGTACCAGCAAATGAATTGTGTTGGCGCTCCAAGGACAGCCCTTAGGACTTTTTGTGTGTGTGTGTGTGGGGTGTGTGTGTGTGTGTGTGTGTGTGGGGTGTGTGTGTGTGTGTGTGTGTGTGTGTGCGCGTGCGCAAGTTTTCCTCTGTGCCATGTGGAAATAGACTCTTAGGACGAATGCCATGAGTCAGGGGTGTCCAAAAAAGTCCAAATGGATCACATCAAGCAAAATGAAAACAATGATGTGCAAAGTTAATTTCCTCTCAGGAAAAGTACTGTGATCCTGGGTATATAAATGTAAAGGGCTGCCACAATAAATAATTCAGTTTAAGCTTCATAAAGTGTGTGTAGACGCAATATGTCCTTGTGAAAATGTCATTTCCAATCGTGAAATTCAAGCAATATCTGTAATTGCTTGAATTGGACTATTTTTCAGCAAGATGTGTTTTTTCAATTTTCCAGCCAGATGTTGCAACACAACAATAAAGACATACTCAACTGAACACGTTCATAAAATGGTATATCATGCTATGATCATCAATGCTTGGGTGAGGGCTGTTCATGGTGAGTGTATGATGTTTAAAAACAAACAACAAAAAAAACATGCTACTTTTATCAACTGTAAGATGTTGTAAGGAAACAGGACTAGTGCGACGCATGGTCTAAATTTGCACAGGACTTTCAGTTGGTATTTTTGCAGATGCCTGCAACCTGATGCAGCATGGTTTAATTGATTGATTGACGTTTTGTGCCGCTGTGGGCGTGAACATGGCCGACTCGATTCAACGCTAATCCAAGCTGCTCCCGCCCCTCCCTTTAAATGCAGCGCGTGAGAGTAGTCTTTTACATGGCTAAACAAGAAACTTCGCCTTCCACTCCAGTTGTTCATGTCGCAAGTGTGAGGCATGCCCCCTACGACGCTACCTTCCATAGCTTGGCCATGGCCAGTGGGCGATTGTAAAGATATAGTACCGGTAATGACGATAACGATAACACCTTTGATTCATTGATTGTTACATTTATTCAAAGCAGAGTTCACAAACTCCGGTCCCGTAGGCCCCACGTTAGATTTACATGGCCCCAAACATAGATGGGGGTTCAAGCTGGTCTAAGATTTGAATGAATTTCTGCGACTAAAATGTCACAAACATTGGGCTCATGGAGATGGAAATGCTCTCTGTACAACAGAACGCCCAGTAAGGTGCAGAAAGATGTACCACATTTACGAACACCGATCAATATACACTCATTTCTACATTCGAGTGCAGCTGTGCCATTGATGAAAAAAAGGCCCTTTATGTCTGTCTTGCATGAGATGACTGCATAATTTTTTTACATTTTTTTTTTAAATTACATATCTCTCACAGAGTCGGATACAAACGGTGCCCCTCTTGTGCCTTCGGACCACAGTTGATTATTCTCACATCATCATGCGTAAGAGAAGACAGTCCTCGCTACCCATGCATATGGATGCACGCACGCACAAGCTAACCAGCCCCACATTGTCAGCTGCACTTCACTCCTGTCCACTACCACAACAAAGCCGTACCCAGTTAGAAAGTAATTAGCCAGTAAACATGTAAACTCCACCAGTCCTCTCTGAAGATAGCCAAACCATGTAACTCCTGCTGTTAACAACTGTTTACTTAACCCGGAATGCTGCTTGTGTAAACTGGCCCCAATCCAAATAAAACAATATACAGTTTAGAAGTTATGTAGGACAAGTGTATATGGTGGACTAAAAGAGTGCATAATGTAACATGCACAATTCCATTTCAGTAAGTCTTATCACATGCGCACACACATGCTTGTGTCCACAGCTAGACAGCGTATACTTTGGCTGTACTATTTTCACAAAGACAGCAACAATGAAAACAGGCCTTTAGTGAGCAAATCACACACTACAAGTGCAGTGAGATGAAATTAATTACATTTTCAAAAAGCAAACTTTTAGTGCCATCCTTGGGTGTTGAGGCAGTGTGCTGCAGAACTACTTCAAAGCTTTTTATTATCCTTTCCCATGTGTGGATCTCATCTGAAAGGATTAGCGAGTGTCAGATACTGAGGCTGTTTTAATGGAAAGTCAGTGTTGAACACAATACAAAGATGATGTATCACTTTGGAGCTCATTAAGTCAGCCTATCTCCTCAGTTGTTTCCTTTAGTTTACCATACATCTGTTGTTTATTTCAATTGTGCACATAACTACAACTATTGCACTACTATTAAAATGTGTGACTCGTTTTTTTGGTTTTCTTTTTTTTGGGGGGGGGCAGTATCCCAGACTATATAAACAGTCCTTTTGACATACAGATGTATCTAATATTTTATACTTTAAAATAACTTTGGTTTGAGTCGAGTTTCTGGCTACCTAAAAATCTTTTCACTCAACTCTACTCACCCATTTTATGTTCACCAGATGGTTGTGATCTTTGCTTGATGTTTTGGTTTCCAGCTGACAGTAAGTTTTTTTTTTGTTTAGTTTTTTTATTTATTTATTTTTTTACTAATAACAGACATCCAAAACAATAGACACAATTTAAGTGACAATCTCGCCAGTTTGGGAGACTACTCTCATGACACGTTGTCAGTCATCTGATCTCCTGCTAATATAAAGTACTTTTTAACAAGCAGTCTGCTTGTTTTGGCTGACATGGTAAAGCTGAATTTGAAGCTGTGATTATGAGGAAATCTGGTAAGGGAGAAAAAGGACAAGATTATGCACTATACAATATAGTCACTACATCTGAAAGCCAGTTTCAAAGCTGAATTGTAACAACAAATTATTCACAGGCAAGGTGCTCTAGCAGAAGACACGTTGCTCACTCTGATTACATGATTGATCCAACAACCTCGGTGGGTGCCTCTTCAAGACAAGACTGTCAAACTCATTTTGGCTCAGGTGACATTGTTATTGGGGTTTCCCTCAGAGATCCGTTGTGTAATACATGTAAATGTATTATCCACTCATAATTTTGCACATACACAACAAATTGATCAATGTTGTTTTTTAAATCAGAAGACAACGAAAATAGCTTTTTCAACTGTTGTTTCACTTCATTTTAAAATGCGGTTTGGTAACAAAAAGGATGCTTATACAATCCAAACACATTAAAAGTGAAGTCAATTTGAAATGGTGATACCGATTTCTCAAAAAAATAAAATAAAATAAAATAAACGACACACATGAATTGCTGGAGCATGCCAGATAAAATGATGTGGTAGTACAGATCTGGTCCGTAGACCTTGAGTTTGATACTGGTCTGTGCGTTAAACAGACTGAGGCATATTTCGTCAATTGATTCTCCCACTGATATGGCCTTTATATAATAACTTACGTTCCCAATGTGCCTTTTATTACGACCACTTAAACCTACAGCAAATGACCCTCCAAGACCTCTTTACATCTGACAAGCACGCTACGTTTCCCCTTTCTGTTACCCGCCCACCCCCACTTACTCACTGAGAGACAATGAGCTCAGCATCAAGGCCCAGTAATGACTCCCAGCCCAAGTCCTGATTAGAAACATGCCGGGTGCTTCTGCACTCCGCAGGCAGCCATGAGGCCCCCTCACAACACAACGCACACGAGCTTTGAGACCAGAGCTCAAATGGATGTGTGAACCTCTCCCACTATATCATTTATTGCTCCTTCAATAATTAGTTCTACACTAAATCCACAGACAAGCTTTTCATATAGTCCAAAGGTGCCGTGTTTCCAACATAAACCTCCAACTCTGTCGTAAACATGACATACACTTGACAGAGACTGCTTGCAGTCCCCGACTGGAGCATCCTGATGAGTCTGTAATATTATTCCATCCATCCATCCATCCATCCATTTTCTGATCTGCTTATCCTTACAAGGATCGCGGGGCATGCTGGAGCCCATCCCAGCTGTTTTCGGGCTGTATTATTAGTAGTAATAGTCGTAGTAGTAGAATTACTATTTTTCGATTTACCCCTTCCAGCATTTAGATTAGTGAAGGCTCACACCACGAGCAAGCCACACAGACATAAACTTATAGTATCACTTCATTCTACAGATTTATCACATCTCCACTTGAGGATCTGCTACATCAGACAGCAAGTGGGCAGCAGAGAGGGTTAATGCGCACTTACCTTCCTGAAAAGCCATATTTGTTTCACAAAATTACAGGCAAGCCCTGCAGAGAGATGCTTTATTGCATCTGACCAACTAACTTCCTCTCAATAACAAAAGCATTGCATGCTGAGCTGTATTTTGATGTGGTGTGTCAGCATAATTAGAGGTCCCATGAAGTCAGAGAGATGGGGGTGAAAGGGAGTCATGTCCATCTGTCAAGTGTTAGGGAGGTGGGCACGGAGTTTAGCAACCAAGGTCCTATTGCTCACTGTTTGTCGGGCAGAAGTCACTTAACTGATATTATTATTCTTGCACAGAGTGCCAGTGTGTGGATGTGAGGGTGCGAGTGTGTGTGTGTGTGTGTCTCTGTGTGTGTGTGTGTGTGTGTTTCTGCACATGTTGCAATGTCTCAGGGAACCTCAAGAAGTTTAGAATTACTATGCCTCGCAGATCAATGAGGAATGGTTCGTTACCTGCGTGCACACAGAAGAACACAATACAATATAAAAAAACAAGAGCATTGTCTAGAAACATTAAACACTAAAGTTATGAGTTACAAATGCTGGTCCCCAGAATGAATCATCATGGTGACATGGTTATTTCAGACAGTAAACCTCCGGCTTTTCACATATTGTCACTTATAAATTCACCTACAGTACTGATATTTTCTTTTTTTTCTGTTGAACTTATTCTCAGTTATTCGCTGAAAACTCATCTATTCGCTTGACTCACTTTCAATACTACTTTAAGATGCCGTAAGAGGGTGCCAAAGTAGTAATCATGTCAAGGAAGTAGAATGAAGTGATACATCTGCCTAAGACACTAACATCTTTGTATGTCGAGGAGGCGCTTAGCTTCAGCCTGGCTTGCGAGAGGAAGTTATGGAGTCCTCGCCACATGTGCTTGTACAGCACATGTACTAGTATGGCAGTTATTTGAAATCAACTGGTGGAACAGAGTGGCCACAGTGATGCACTCATTCTCTCTGATGAAATGCAGCTGATTGCTTATTCAAGGACTGGTGGGCAGGAAATGCTGAGATCTCTGAACTTTACAAAGAGACCAAAAGACAAAAAAGATGGGCACAGAAGAGAATCTTCACAAAGTACTCACAATACTACATGATGGGTGTTATGGCCATCAAATTTCTATACTGCTTGTCCTTGATGGGGTCATGGGAAACTGTAGCCTGCTGGGTGCATCCTGGATTGGTTAGCAGTCAATCGCAGGGCACATATAAACAACCAACCATCGACACTAACATATACTGCACAGAAAATCCAACCTCTATTTTTTGGATTTTTTTGGGGGGGATGGTTTATATGCATTCTGCCCAATTTAGATGCAATTCCACAGGATGACGGCACACTATTTTGTTTGACACTGTGTAAATTTGGAAGAAAAAGAATGAAAACAGGAAGTATTTCTACTCATCCTTGTTTTTTTCTGAAGATTATTCAATTTCTCTTCCTTTTTAATCCTGATTTTTACGCCTACAGAAAGTGACGGCTGTATGTTAATTTTATAAATGTACATTTTTGGGCATGATCATTGATGGATAATACGTTTGTCGAGTTTGCGGGAAAAAAAGTATTTGGTTTACTTTACACACAGGGAGATCTGTACACTGTTAAATCCTTTTCCCATGGCACTTGCTCAGGATGAAAGAGTTGTGTGGCAATACGAATGCTGGATTTTCAGTGTGCCCACATTTGAAAGTACTGGAAGTATTTGGAAGTGATCAATTTAAGAAGAAGGAGGAGGAGGAGGACACAAACGGCAGAGAAGAGTTAATGGCTGGGCGGGAACTTGGATAGGTTAATCGTGCCATTACTTGTAAATATGTCTACCAAAATAACAATAAACGACTCCGCCTGCTCCTCTCCAATTGGAGGAGCTTGTCACCACCACTTTCAAATAGAACAACAATTTGAGGTGTCTTGCCACCGCGGCAGGAGTCCTGTTGTACTGTATGTATTATTTGAAAACTGTGCTTAAAGAGCTTAAAAGAATAAGTGCCGTAAATGCAATCTGACATGAATGCTACATTTCCCCTTTTTGTTACCCGCCCTCTTCAAGATTGGAACCCACATCTCCTGACTGTGCGGAAGACAAGCTATCCACTGCTTAACCATGGTGCCTGAGGTATGCTCATGATGTAGTCAACCTAATTATACTATTGCTCACTGAAATCTTGCCCATATATGGCTGTTCCTTCCTGGAGTTGTCAGGCAACGATTAGTGACCTCATAATTGGCAATATGTTTTCTGCCTTGTATAAGAGCCAGACTACAGCTGCATCACATTGTTTCCAGTCAAACAAAGTTGTTATCTTGACACATAATTGACTTGGCTGGAAAACAAATGTATTTATGTTCTTAGTTTGGTCCAGGTGTGTATTTAATAAATAGCAAAATGGTGGAAATTACATGATTTAAACAATTCCCGCGATCAGATTAATTGGGGGAAAACACAATGGCAGCCTATTGTATCTGCACCATTACCTTTGCACAGCTCGTCCGTGAATTCTTTTTGAGTTGTGTATTAGTAATGTGAGAGCAAAGTAGTCTAGAAGTGCCTTTCACTCCAAGCCTGAGGGCTTCGGGCAGCTCTCCTACCTGTGAAACACTTGTATGAGTCATTTTTTTCTCCAAAAATACATCTTTTGTGTTGTTATTTTATGTGTTAGTAATGATCCACGCATTAGAAATTTTACGATCCAATAAACTTGAGACATTGGAACCAAATTGGCTGGTCGTACTTAGTAGCTTTATGAGGAAACATATTGAGGTGTAACTGCCTCAAGGGAGCATGCACTTGAGGGAGCAAGTACACACTGGGTGAGTTTTAAGCACATCCTCTTGTATTCAATAGGGACACTGAACTTCTTGTCTGCAATTAGAGCGTTTGTAATTGCCACATTAATATGTTTCATAAAATGTTCATTTCATAGCAGATTTCCAACAAATCTGGTTTTACACTACGGTAAAATGTCACTTAAAACAAAAACATCTGTTTGGCACTCATCTTTAGGCAGCATATGGATTCCTGTCATGATAATGATTGACAGTGTAGGAGAAGATCCTGTTGGGTACCTCCTCCACCCTCCCAAACTAGGAAAGAAAGATAACCATGTACTGTTTTCAATATAAATTCGCTGGACATAACATTAAGTACACCTGAACAATCCAGTGAGCTGTCTTATTGCATTTTATTAAATTGTGTGTACCTAATGTTGTGGCCAGTAAGGGCATCTTGCCTCAACGCAGGGCAACTGTCAAAGGTACGAATATGAATCCGTTATCTCCTCCTCCTACATGAATATGTTTTTTGTCTGTTTAATTTGATTATGCATAATTGTATTAATGAGGAAACAATGGCACAATGGATACTTTTTAATGGCCTTAAAGAATCTCTGTCACTCTCCCTCATAGATAATTCATACAACCGCATACTTTCGCTTCTGCCGGGACTTTCAGCAGTGTAGTGTGGCATGCGCACACTGAGGAGCCTTTCACCAGTTTCATCTGATATGCTGTGACTCCAAGCAGGAGCTGACGCCACAGACAAGGTCGACCTGTGCGGGTTAGTAGGTCAAACAAGGAGCTAGTCTTTTGACAGAGTTCGGAGGCAGGGTCAGACTAATGTGATTTATCAATACAGCACAAAAGTGATTCATTGTGCGTCATATCGACTGATAATCCACAAGATGGGCCGTGGCCATCATCGCCTAATGAGTGAGGAGGTGTCTGGGGAAGGTGAATGGGGTGCTTGTTAGGGAGAGTGTGCATCATTGTTCTGGGCTTGATTTGAGCACCAAGTATATGCACCTGCAAGATGACCTTATAGTTGTCAGCTGTTCCGCAACTGCTTCCTTCTCTTGCACACACACACACACACACACACTCTTTCTTTTTTTAAATTGAAAATTT
>CAAKHF010008330.1:33452-45255 GCA_901007745.1 Hippocampus kuda
GGTGCTTGTTAGGGAGAGTGTGCATCATTGTTCTGGGCTTGATTTGAGCACCAAGTATATGCACCTGCAAGATGACCTTATAGTTGTCAGCTGTTCCGCAACTGCTTCCTTCTCTTGCACACACACACACACACACACACACACACACAGATTAATGGAGGGGCCTGAGGAAAAAAAAAAAGTTGTGTGTTTGGAGCTCGGGTTCAGGTCAAGACTCTGCTCTGTGTAATCCCTCTCAGGTGATGCTGTTCACATTCAGCTCGTTCCTGCTGATCTGCTTAAATATGCCTTCCTCATCCCGTAAAACTCCCCCCCGCCCCTCTTCTCACCAGCAAGGACGATGAGAGTGAGGGAGGGCTGCTGCTTTTCCTCGCCCATCAAAACCTCAGATCATTTTTCAGCCTTTCTGCAGAGCCATCAATGTGTCAGTTAGCTGGTGCCACACAAGAATAAAGTCAACAAAGCTTGACAGTTTTATGGAAAGAAGAAGGTCAGGATGCAGGGCTCACATCACCTGGATTAGACAAGCATCACGTGAGAGAGGAGTAGTGTCAACAGACATGCCATCAGAAGGGCTGCCTTCCCTTTTTCCAAAAGCTACAGTGGCAATGCGGGTTAGAAGGCAGCCACTTGGAGCATTCCCGCGCTCATCAACAGATTATATTGCACAGAAGTGCCGGGTTCCAACATTAACACTACCAACCACAAACTGGGGAATTTGTGGAAGCTTTCAGCACACATAGGCCTGGTTTGCAGGGCCAGAATGGAGAGGAACCGTCTGAGATTTTTTTATTGTACAGTATGTCTCCAGCCTTGCCTTATCAACTATTAAATGGACATAACTTTCAGGGGTAAAGACACAAGTTGAATGTGTTTCCAACTCTAATGCTTGTCTAATGTCTGTCCTTATTATTCTTTGCTGAAATAAGTGCTTCATCAGTTTCACATCACCACCCTTTTCTGTGGATTTTGGCATCAAAATACATCCCGCAATCCTTGTACTGACTGTCATCAGTGGTACAGTGTGTCATGCCTTTCTGACTTTGCTCCCTACACCCTGCTAGGCCACAGTTGATTCATCTAAACACTTTCATTCTTTAAAGCATCTGGAGAGGCAGTTCAGCAACACATCACTGCGAATTGACCATAAAATGATTGAAAATTGGCTGCAGACGTTTGGTTATTCAAATTCCGGGTTGCAGATTCGAAGGGGTTAACGGTATCACATGGCAACTTTTCACCACTCTGGCTGCTAGTACATATTCATTACCTGTTCAACATCTGGGTATCTGTGTTGCTCCTGGCAGTGCTACTCAAGTGCGATTTTATGTAGTCAGCAGCGGCATCATTAGCCAGCAAATAGAAATACCACCTGTTGTCTTGTCAATAATGCCCTTTCTAAGGCACAATGTCATTTACATGACAAAACAATCACCCTCCAAAAAAATAAATCAATCAAAAGAGATACAATACCAGCCATAACGCATCAAACAGTTTGCATTAAAAGCTAATCATGCACAATGTTGACACTGTCAGAGAGCTTTAAACATATGCATGTGTTTACCGTTCTAGTTGTAGTTTGCAGCGGCCTCTAGAACTGCACTGAATCACGCTGAGAGACATTTGTTACCTCATGTGCAGTATTTATGTGAGTAGAACACACAAGGCAGCTTTCAGTATGTTACGGTGCAGTTGGACACAACCGCAATATGGCATTTTAGGTAAAACGCACATTGTTGTGATATGTTGTTTACATTTAAATCATCCATCCATCAAATCCATTCGTACCACTCAACCTCACCAGGGCCGTGCGTGTGCTGGAGCCGATCCCAGGTGACATTTGGGCAAGAGGCGGGGTGCGCCCTGAACTGGACGGCAGTCAATCTCAGAGCAGATATAGACAAAGAGCCATTCACACTTATGTTCACACCTACAAACAATTTGGAGTCTTCAGTTAACCTCCAGGTTAGTTGATTAGTAAGTTGAATGTCCATTCTGTGCTATGATTTTTCTTTTCTGTACACTTGTATATTATTTGCATGTTCAGAATTTGTTAAAGATTTAAATCAAATCCTACCGTGCATGTTTTGGGGAAAAAAAGAAAAAACCCATACAGGCATGAGGAGAACAAGCAAACTCGACATACAGGAAGACAACCCAAATTTGAATCCACAACCTCTGAACCATTAACCAGTCGCCCAACGAGTACGGTACATTTGTGTTCATGACTGTGCTGAAGATCTTGATGGCCAAAACTAGCAGCCCCTTGTATCAGTTTTCAAAAATGGATGGCATTTTTTCCCAATGTGCCAGTTAATCTGTCAAAGACAAACTCCTCCACTAGAAAATGAATCTATACATTCAAAATCCATAACATAGCAGCTAGGATACACTGTGGTTCTCTGCTAGCCATAATCATAAAAGTTACATTTTTTGATGCCATTCATGCATTGGATCTTAAAAGATGTTGTGGTCGACCTTAAGACATCTCTGCAGGGTAATTGTATAAAACATAACCAAACAGACTGTTGTGTCATGCAGTTTGTGAGCTCCAAAATAATTGTAATCAAAAAGATCCCAATCACTTGACTAAATTTAAAACAATCAGCTGGTCTCCTTGAAATCCTCACAAAATTGTTCAGTACAGAGCGCCCCTCACACCTCACTTGGTTATATTGATACGTGCATGCCTCACATCAGTGGCAAAACTTTTCCATGCGTGTTCCAAAAGGCATGAGTGTTGTTATTGTTAAACATAAAACAGTTGTGCTCGGCGAGAACAGAGTTGCCAAATTGACTTTCAAGCGTGTCTGGGACTCAACACTGCTGAACGATTTGGATAGCTCCTGGTACATGCCAGACGGACTGTGTACAAACCTGTCAGAAGAACATGGAGGACTACAAAAATACTCGATTTTTTTTTTGGACTGGACAATGATGTCTTACACACCTCTCTGTGTTGCTGTGGTCGTTAAAAACAGCAGGCAAATATCAAGCGTTTGGGTTGACTTTCTCAAATGGCACTTCTGCTCCAGTGTTCTGCCAAAACACCTATGAGGGATTAATAAATCCCAATAAATTTTAAAACTGGAATCACCTGATGTACTTTAAAGCCTTTTTTAAAGTCAAACTGTCTTGACCTCAACTCCAATGCATCTCCCCTCACAGTCTCAGTCCTTCTCTTTCTATCTCTCTCACACACAAACAAACACACCCATACGCACACATGTGCACACATGCGTATACGCACATACACACACACACACACACACACACACACACACACGTACACACTCGCACGCACGGGTTCCGTAAATGGGAGAAAAGTGATGATGATTTTGACTAACGCAGGACCTAGACTACTGTATAGAGGGATCTCAAAAAAAAATGATATATATATAATTTTTTCATATATATATATATATATATATATATATATATATATATATATATATATATATATATATATATATATATATATATATAAATTTCCACAAAGCCCCAAATTCCCGATGGCACCCCAACACACACAAGCATGACGTGAAGCAAAGATGTGGTGCCATCCAGCAATTTTAGGATGGTTGAACAGGACAAAAATACAAACATAACTCTAAAACACTACCGAACAGTCATTCAAGACAGAAGAATAGAGGAACACAAACAGAAGGGTGAAAAAACGTGTGTGTGTGCCAGCACCCCGCAGTGCTTCCCTGATTATTTGCAGATGGACAGTGGAGGGCTTTCAGAGTGTGGAGGTTCCCCCTGGCACGCAGTGCATATGATTAAAAGTGTGATTCCCATACAATGTACAAGCAACCCCCTTCCCTGACTTTGAATTATTTCTCTAGAACATTAACACACAGCGGGGACCGGACCGGTTGTCTAAAAGTTGGCATAAAATTAAAACAAACATTTTTTTTTTTAAAGAAACATCACCAGCCTACACCCATTGGGCGCCCAAAGGATTTGATGAGCGATGTCACAAATCTAAAGAAGACTTGGCTGGGGCCAACTCTCTTAATCTCACTGTCTCCTCGTTCATTGAGAGTACAGAGCAGTGTTTACAAAGCGGCTGATCCTGATCCCCTCCTCAACTGCGCCTCCGCTGAGCGATTGTTATGCGGGTTTCCTACCAACTGTTCGAAGTGGTTATGAGATCAATTGAAACCAGCTTAGGAGGCTTGAGAGGAGATGTGCAATTCATATGTCGGGGTAAAGGGATTCCGTAACCATTCATGAAATAACCCCCTTTATCCACCGTGAGATGTAACGATGCAGCGATGCGCATCAGCAATCTTTTGGACAGATTAACTTTTAGTTCTCATCAATTAGAGAACATTTAGTTCTCCTTTTATCGGCGATATATATTTAAACACAGTTAGAATAATTTCACACAACATTACGACGTTTGCAACTACACGTGCCCGGCGTATTTGCGCACGTTTTACGCATACCGGCAGCGAAAAACTACACAGCCTCTTCATTCCTTCAACGACTCTTTTGTAAACTTACACCATGTTGGATGACTTAATATTTGAGTTTATGTTCATTGTGGTTTATTCTAAGATTATGGAATGTTCATTGGTGTAGTTTACGCCAAAACGCACCTGAGCGTTGGCAGAACATGAAATGAATACGATGTTGTTGTTTTTTTTTGTTGTTGTTTTTTTTTTTTTTATGGAACCCCATTTTAAAAGGCGCGTGTAAAATACTGTACAGGGCTGTGAAAATTAAGACATAAAAGCGTATATGTCGAACCTACTAATCACTATCTGGATGCTGCGGTACGAAGCTGTAACTTTTACCTCTTTTGTTTCTCCTCCAGCGTTGTGACGGCGCCTGACAGCTGCTGTACTCCATACAGTTCAATACTATCAGGGCAAATGAGAAGAGTCGAAACTGCATCTGGACGGCTATTAAGTTGTCCGGACCCCGATTTTTTTTTTTTTTTAAAAAGGGGGTGGGGGGTGCCAAGCGGGCTGGCGATGACTTCTTTTTAAATCTTCTCCTGGAGTTCCTTTTAGTCGAGCTGCAAACTTGTCAAACATCAGACGAGATGCGACATATCAGGTCGCCAGTTGGGATCATTTTATGGAGCGAGATGATCCTCCGCTGAGTATGAGTGAGTGTCCACGTCGGTGCGCTGTGGAGATAATCACAAAAGAGACTGGTGTGATGGAAGTGTGACGAAATCAACACCGAGACCGAACAATGACGCGCGATGTGATCGTTTTGATTACAAGTCGTCAAACGAATGTGTGGTTTGCGTGGTAATTTGGTGAAACGATAACAAGTAGACCAACAGAAGCAAACGCCCCTTCGAGGACCTTCGCGCAATGGTGCGTAAAAGTGAACAAAACGCTCGGCGACATAAACTTCCAGTCAAATTACCTTTCATCGAACGAAATGTTACTCTTCTCCGGTGTCCGGCTTTTAAGTTAGGTTCCCTTGGAGTGCAAGTGCGGCTTGGGAACACGCAGCATCACTCCTTGTGTGACAAAACTTGGGTTTCCAAGAAGAGAGCAGAGGTCCGACAGCTAAGAACTCGTTGCAGCGTGCATGAAGTGAAAGCGAAGCAGCTTTTCCCCCGTTTGTTTTTTTTGTTTTTTTTGTCAAATTCTTGGTTTCCGTTCACCTGGGTTTCTTCAAAGTTTGTCACGAAGAAAGAACAACGGATACAAAAACCACGCGTGGTTGTACTTGGACGGATTGAGAGCCGCAAATGCGAGGCATGTGCGTTTCTGCGCGCTGCTGAGGTTGAGCGGTGACTGACTCCAGATTGGTCCTGATGCTTTCTGCCTCCTTCCTCATATAGAGCCGGGCTGATGTCACGCGTGGAGACTTCTAGTTTTTGCGTTCTTCTTATTTATGATGCTAAAGATGACATGTCGTATATTCGCTCCCCTCCAGCCACCCCCACCCACTTTTCTTGCACGCTCACTAGTGGATGCGAGGTTGCTTCTGGGTGCTAGTGGGCGTAAATGAGCTTTTTGAGCCTGTTGATGTAAGACAGTTTAAAGGCAAAAAAGTCGTTTTGGGGGCTGTCTAGATTTGGCATCGTGACTGCGGGAGCAATTTACATTTTTCCTGTACAATCACCCATATCCCAAAGAAGATCCCACTTCCTCAATCCTTAATTCTAGCCAATACTTTCCACTGAAATTTAGCCGGATCAAAAATGAAATAATGACATACGTTTCAGACTAAAAATTGCTCCACTGTTAATTAGAAGTTGGAGGTATAAAAAAAAAAACGAGGATGTGCCTAATGTGCGTAATAAGATGAGTCTGCCAGTCTCGCCACGTCGTTTTATTGCACGCCAAGGACTAAATCCGCCACCCGTCCCCGAAATTAATGTAAATCGTTAGCGAGGCTCAAGTAGTTGTTGCGCGTGCATAAATCATTCTCTAATTTAAGGGTTTTCTTCAGTTCAAGCATTTAAGGCTGACCCGTGTGACCTCATAAATGGATACAATCTCGGGCGTTCAGCTTCTCCTTCAGTCAGATCTACCTTGCTGAGGGACACGATGCTGGCTGGCACTCATCCGCTTTCCAATGACATTCAAACTCTGGCAACTTGTCAACTTTGAAGCTCTTTCAAGGAAAAATTGTGACTCACGGGTTGTGTCTCGCACTCGTGTAATGGGAGGTAATAACAGAACCTTTCAGTTTACATGGTTTAAAATGAGTGGATGGGTAAAGAAAAAGGTCATCTTGTTTGAGCAAATCGAACAATTGAAGTCGTCTGGAAAACTGACGGGGGACACCGGTAAAGAATGCTATACCCACTTCAGCCACTAGGTGTGGCACTTAATCTTTCATGTATTTAAAGGGATGAAAAGCGTTTTCAAGACCCTCACGTCACCACTCCATCCACTACATGGACTTTCATGACAAGTAAAAAAAAACATAATTTGTTGTTGCATGACAACACATATTGACAGATGAATTGAAAATAAATGACATTTGACTAAGTTTGAAACAACAAGAAAACCAGTGTGAATTGAGAGTTCTCTTCTAAGGCAATAAAACATGAGTATGTTTCTATTTCTTCGCTGGGACTAATGAAAATAACTTGAAACCCTCTAACAGTATATTAAAAATAAGACCCATAGGTGTTTCCTTGCCAAAGCCTATAGTGACCTTTGTCCTATCTTTATTTATTTATTCAGAGAGCACTGACGGACATTGTGGTTAGGAGGCCTGTTTTAGCTGCAGGCGGTGTGATTAGTTTGGGTTCCTCACTAAAATAACATCTGAGAGTGCTTTGTTAAGGTGAATGTGATAATTTATGCCTTGGGCACTTTTTATTTTCATGATGTGTCACTGAGACGGGGGATGGCAAACCAATCACTTTAGTCTCCTTTTCCCTTCTTAGCTCTGCAACCTCCCTCCCTCTCATTGCAGTCTACAGATAAATGGAGATGACGTCAGCATTTGGAAGATCTGGCTCCAAGCCCTTAGTGCCATAACAGCAATGAGGGAAGCTGCTGTATATTGTCATCAGAAAGAACAGACTGAAGGTGTGTGTGTGTGGTTTTTTTTTTCCGCATGGGTTGTCATTAAATCTATATGCCAATTGCAACAATTGTTGTATCTGAGAAGTTTTGTCTGATACCATACTGATAACTTAGTTTGAACAATTTTGCAAAAAAAAAAAAAAGAGGAATTCTTCAACAGCCTCCCCAGCAAACTGGCATGTTTACGGTGGCTAATAAAAGACGGCATTGTGATCTACGGGTTAGCACATACGCCTCACAGTGCAGAGGTCGTGGGTTCGATCCCGGCTCCGGACTCCCTGTGTGAAGTTTGCATGTTCTCGCCGGGCCTGCGTGGGTTTTCTCCAAGTACTCCGGTTTCCTCCCACATTCCAAAATCATGCACGGTAGGTTAATTGGAGACTCTAAACTGTCCCTGAGTGTGATTGTTAGTGCAAATCGTTGTTTATCCATATGTGCCCCGCAATTGGCTGGCAACCAGTTCAGGGTTTATGCCCGCAACCAGGCATTGGATAAATGGATCCGATAATGGAGGACGGATGAGTATTGAAAGCCAACATACCTGTTTAAATGCCATTTTTTTTACGTTATAAGAAAAAGGAGACAAAGATTAAAAACAAAGTCCATTTTTTTCCACCATTAACTACAGCTATAACATCCATCCATCCATTTTCTGATCCACTTTATTCTCACAAGGGTCGCGGGGTGTGCTCGAGCCTATCCCAGCTGTCTTTGGGCAGAAGGCGGGGGACACCCAGGACCGGTTGCCAGCAAATCGCAGGGGCACACACAGATGAACAACCATTTGCGCTCACACTCACACCTGTGGACAATGGCGAGTGTTCTGTTAACCTGTCTCACGTTTTTCGAATGTGGGAGGAAACCAGAGTACCTGGAGAAAACCCACGCAGGCACGGGGAGAACATGCAAACTCCACACAGGGAGGCTGCCCACCTATAACATGTACAGCTTAATTTCAAGTGAAAAAGAAATATTTTAGAGAACTCTTTTAGGTTTTTGAGAGGATGTGACTGTGTTCAGAATTAACCACCAACCACAGTCAAACCCAGACAAATAGTTTTCATGACAAAAAACAAAACTGTCAGCAAGCAAGAAATTATAGGTGATTGCACAGCCAACTGTAAGGGAAACAGAACAGTGCTGAAAGACGACAGCTTCAGTCTCTGTGGATGTGGATGCTGACTCCATGACCATTCAAACAGTAGTGAATGACATCAAGCTGTGGAGTAGAACTTCCCATCAATTTCTCTTATAGCTGCCAAGTGCAGTTTATCGAAAAGAGAAATTGACAAGTTTTATCACAGTGACACACCAGCTCAATATATATATATATATATATATATATATATATATATATATATATATATATATATATATATATATATATATATATATATATATATATATATATATTCGTCTTAACAACCAAACAGAACATTTACAATTTCCAGATTTTTGACGTAGAGTCATACAGCAGGTGCAACCTCAATAAAATTCAAATGTTGTGCTTAAATAGTATGCATGGGGGGAAAAGAGTCAAGGAAGGAATGTGAAAGAATTGCTAGTTTTAGGGAAATTGCGATAAAGAGAGAGGGAGTGAGTAGCAGAAGACTGAGTTATGAGAAGGTCAGTTGTAGGGAAAAGCGGGGGTGGTGGGGCCGACATTAAAAAGATTGTGACCGTCTGGCTAATGGTTCTTTATGACTCCCTCATGTCCTCAGATGGCCAGAATGACTGGCAGGGATTATGACCGCTGGTAACTGAACATCACTTCTGTGTGCCCCTTCAGCTCACGTCCAACTCAAGGGGACTGCCACTGACGGTAAGTGTACCACTTGAACACCATAAAACCAATAGACTAAACAGCCATTCATCTTTGCAGCTCACACACACACCAAGTTTATCAGACACAAGGCATTTAACTGGCCCACTCAATGACTCAATATGCACGTTAAATCCTCATCAGGTATTACTGTTGCAGGAAAGTCTAAAAGCTCAAACCTCAACCGAAATGTCCAGAAATAAGACAATCATTTGTGAACTGGCTTTGTTGATTTAATTGAAACAGTGTTTTGAAACAAGTGCGGAAGCCAAACACCATGAGGTTTGGGTGGGGTGGGTAGGGGTGGAGGTGGGGGCAGCACAATGATTAGGCAACATTTATCTTTGAGCAACTAAAGGTTTCCTGACCTGGCAACTTTGTGTCTGGGAGAAAACAAATCATCAAATTAGACCATTTGAAGATCAAACCCATGTTTTTGTTGTTGATCGTGGGAAATGTCAATAAGTAACAAATGTGCTAGCAGTTAAGCGCTGACATGTTCCTTGTGTGTGTATAATGTGTGTGTTCTGTTGGTAAGCTCTGGGTGGCGGTGGGCTGACAGGGACCTAGAGCAGCTGGCCCAGATGGCAGGCAGTAAATGTTTTCTATACAGTGTGTCAGTGATTTGTTGCCTTAAGGACACAGAGACAGAGTGGTGGGCTGTGTTGTTTGTAGCCTGTATTATCTAATTTCAAAAGCTCTGGAATGAGGGTACACTTATTTGCCAGTTTTTTATATTATGACGGAAGTGACGCAACAGCGCACAGTATGGCACCAGCTTCCCGCCGTAGATCAGGCAGAGCTACCGGGGAAGTCACAGGGTAAGTCACATTTCATTGACGGTCCGGATTCATTTTTAGTTTAATTACAATATTTCGCTTTGTTTTTCCTTTTCCTACGGTGCTGTGTATTTAATTAGTTCCCTGATTTGTTCCGAGTCCACATTGCTTTTTGTGTCGTTATTTAATTAAAGTTTTGTCGAATGAAAGTTTTTATCCATTGAGTTAATAGTGCTTTTTTTGTTGCGCAGTTATTTCTGAGACCGAAAAGCCCCGTGACTTCACCCATCCCTGCCGCCATACTGTGTTGCAGGTAATGTTTGTTTCCTTTTGGTTGTACTGTATATAGTTTTTCGTGTCGTTTTTCATTTGGCTGTTTGTGTGGCTGGCGTGTGCCCGCGGTTCGTCCCGGCCGCCATTATTGTACATTGCGCAGCCGTTCTGCTGCATGTGATGCGTTCAGCGGCATCACGTCAATACCAGTGTATGTGCGTTTTTTTCCCTTTTTTTGTAAATAGTTCATATACGATCACCTATGTTGTGTATTTTGTTTTGTTGTGCATTTTGTTTTGTTATGGATGATGTTTTGTTCAGGCAGAGCTACCAGGGAAGTCACAGGTTATTTCTGAGACCGAAAAGCCCCATGACTGCACCTATCCCTCCCGCCATACTGTGTTGCAGTAATAAAAAGAGAGAAAAGCCACATCCCAGTGTCTGGTGTTCTTGAGGGGGCAGTGACGTGGAGCTCGAGACCATCATATATATATTCATTCATTCATCTTCCGAACCGCTTCATCCTCACTAGGGTCGCGGGGGGTGCTGGAGCCTATCCCAGCTGTCTTCGGGCAGTAGGCGGGGGACACCCTGAACCGGTTGCCAGCCAATCGCAGGGCACACAGAGACGAACATCCATTCACGCCCACACTCACACCTAGGGACAATTTAGAGTGTTCAATCCGCCTGCCATGCATGTTTTTGGAATGTGGGAGGAAACCGGAGCACCCGGAGAAAACCCACGCAGGCCCGGGGAGAACATGCAAACTCCACACAGGGATGCCGGAGCTGGAATCGAACCCGGTACCTCTGCACTGTGAAGTCGACGTGCTAACCACTGGACTACCGGGCCGCCCTATATCTATCTATCTATCTATCTATCTATCTATCTATCTATCTATCTATCTATCTATCTATCTATCTATCTATCTATATATATATATATATGTATATATGTATATATATATATATATATATATATATATATATATATATATATATATATAGATAGTCTCTATCTATATATATATATATCTATCTATCTATCTATCTATATATATATATATATATATATATATATATATATATATATATATATATATATATATATATATATATATATATATATATATATATATATATATATATCTAGATAGATAGATAGATAGATAGATAGATAGATAGATAGATAGATAGATAGATAGATAGATAGATAGATAGATAGATAGATGCTGTCGAGCGATTAAAATGTGAGATTAGATCTATGTCCCACTGAGCAAAAAAGACGCCTTCTCATTAGGACCCCTCCTGTCCTGCCTGGAAGAAATCAAAACCTGGATGGCACAAAATTTCTTGAAATTCAATGAAAAGAAGACAGAGGTGATAGTATTTGGTCCCAGTGGCCCTTG
>CAAKHF010008334.1:0-10159 GCA_901007745.1 Hippocampus kuda
CCTCTGTTTCACTGATGTCACTTTCCAACCAGCTTTTCCTTATTTACCATTTAAAAAAATCTGGTATCAAGATGGGTTTGTGTGCATGTGTGTGTGTGTGTTCGCTCTCCTCTTCTCTATCATATTACAGGTAATGCTCTGAATCATTACGTATATTTGCAGGGATACATTCACTATGTGGTTGCATCCTGTGCAATGCCCCGAATTTGATGATTCATTATAACACACAAGCTCACAATTCCGCTTTGTAATTGCTGTTCTTGGGATATCGAAGCTTTTTTGCTGAGACAAATATGAAGAAAAAAAGAAATTAAAAAGAAAAAAAAAAGGGGAGGACCGGTGGGCGGGGGCAGGAGGCTCCTAAAGACCAAATATGGTTTGTGCAAACAATGGTGCATGCAGCAATATACATCAGACTAGGTCTGCAAATACAAGGCGCCCCACAAGTCAATGTGTTTCAGATATCATTTAGAGAGGCGTGAGACCATCAGCATCTGATAGTTCAGGCTTTGCAATCTTGGTAAGCATACTATTCCCTTGCCCAAGGCTCACCAGTTGACATTGGAGCAGCATTGCAAAAACTGCCGCCTGGCCAACAGTTTTTCTGTCCCCGAATGCAGTTCATCACCAAGCAGTTTGCTTGGTAAGTATGTCTGTCACATTGCTCCAATGTGGAGAACAATTTCTGCTTAAACATGGCAAGTTTTTTGTTAGTTTTTTTTTTTAATCACCAAATTCCGAGAAAAGATTTGCATGCAAAGCCTGGAAAAGTATCGGGAGAGCTGCACTGAATCTCAGCTTCAACAAAAGCTCGGTTCAGGAGAGGTATCAGAGAGTGATAAAGCTTTACCAACTTCAGGTAAGGCTTTGAGCGAAAGATGATGATGCTTGTTTGTATAAATGCGCACTGCCGTTAGCCCAAAGTAAGATGGGATGGGCTCCAGCTCACCCATGACCCCAATGCAGTAAAGAAAACTGATGGATTGACTGATGGATGGGTGGAAGGATATATTTGTGTTTTGGCTGCTTTGTCACAACAGAGGACAAAAAAATACAATCTTCGAAAGTTTGTTGAGGGCGGCAAACTAGGTTTGTGCATCCCCGTGTGCATTGAGTGTTTGTTTGCCATCCCCGTGTGCATTGAGTGTTTGTTTGCCAGCTGTGGACAACAGTGGCTATATGTGTGTGTGCTACAGAGAAAGTCTTGCGTTACAGTAAGTCACCAGTATCATCAATCTTGGTTGAGTGTTGAATAAACTACAGAGTCAGATACACGAAGACATCCTCAAATACACTGTGGCCAGACACAACATTATGATCACTACAAGATCAGTATCAAGTTAATTGATTGCCTTCATAGAGATGACACTGCTCAGTTTTGAATGACACTGTCAGAGAGGAATTCATTAAAGACTCTATTTATGATTATGGTTGTAGTTTGCAGTGGTGTACAATTGCACTGCATCATACCGAGAGTTGCTACTTATATTCTGGTTCCCTCAATTAGCCACATGATAGAATCAAAAAATATTGGACACAGCTTTCAATATGATGTACTGTGGTGCAAAGAATAAATACAAAGATATTGATAAATTATTCTGACAAACATTACTTGTCTTTTTCAAGCCGAATATTTGATACAGAGCGCGCATTGCCAATAATTAGCCGCTGGATATAAAAAGTCTGCACACTAGTATTCAAATGCAAAGACAGACAAATAATCTCCCATGTGTAACATGTAGAATTCAATTGAAAAAAAAAAACTTTTTTTTTTTGAAGTGCGGCATTAAAAATAAACATCTGGAATCATGTGGTTGCACAAGTACGCGCACCCTCTTATGCAGTCACTGGGGTGGGGCCGTTGCTTAAAATGAGCCAATCTCATGCTAAATGGGAGTTAGCACACACCTGCCATCATTCAAAGTGTTTCATAGTTCCAGATAAAGCTCAGATGTTCTAGTTGGCGTTCATGACATCTTTGACAGGAAACTTGAATAGAACACGCCAGGATTTAGTCTCCGGTAGTTTGAATCACTCTAGTATTACAGTACCAAGCAACTACACGATGAACATCTACAACGTAACACCGGAACCAGAAATGGTGTGCATCCACACCAAAAAATAATGGTATGTTGAATTTAATCGATTTTATTCTGTAGAGTGGTGGCACACAACAGGATCATCTGGATTTACATATAGTCTACTTAAAAAAAAATTTATCTGGATCCAGATGATTTTATTTCATGCAACCACTTCACGAAATAATATTGACAAAATCAAAACACCATTTTTTTCAGTGCATACTTTCTTCCAACTGATAACCTCCTGACTACCAGTAGTTCAAATTTGTCCTCTGTAGAGGACATTTGTGAACCTAAATATCTCCCACCCAGTGCATCCAATCGCATTAACTCCTTTTGTGCTCTAAAGAGGGCATTCAGTGCTTTCCAATGATACCAAATTTGTAGGGGAATTTCAAAATAAATGTGATTGGACAACATTTTTTTTTTCCTGGTAGTCAGGAGGCTATAACAACATTTCAACTAGTAAATAACTTGGGCCACAAAGCGGATGTTTTTATTTGAACACGCGTATGCACGCACGTACCGATAGCCCTGATCTAGCCTCTTAATCTCACAGTTAATTTTGGTTTCTCTCTTGCTAGTTGAAAATGTTTTGGTGTAGCGTAACCCCTGAAAGAAAATGTAAGTGTGCAAAGGCATTCTGAGTGAACTGAAACACATTACAATCCTCAGCTCAAAACCACTACTGGAAATCACCAGTCAATATTTGTGATGTTTTTTTTTTTTTACACAGCAAATCAATTTGGAAGACCAATAGACAAGTTAGTCATAGTCTAAAATAATGTTTGAGGATCCAATTGCAATTTCCCACCAGAACACCCTCCTATTCTTTTCTTGCACACTCTCACTCATCCATTTATTAATTTGGTCGATCAGCTTTCCATTACTAAAATCCCTTCATCCATTCATCAGTCGATGCACCCAGCATGTCCCTTTGTGCACTCAACTCAGATAAAGCCGCTTACTCGAGTCTGGATTACACGGTGTGATGAGGAGGTTTGATTATTTTAAGTTTTTTTTTTCCATGTACAATGTGTTTTGCTCCAACAAAAATAAAGGGTTTCTAAGGCACCCAAACCGCACTTTTCACCAATCAGTTACACTTCAGCTCATTTGAGGTAGCAGCAATAGGAAGCATTCATTTGTTGCTTTCCACTGTCAGAAGTTGTGTAGAGAACCTGAACAGCTGAATCATAAATACTGTGAAATACATTTTAGAATGCTAATGATTCCGTTTGAATGGTTTCAATTCATTAATTTGTTTCAAAACAACAACAACAACAATCTGTTCTGTGACGCAACGCATGAGAGTGTTTTAAAATCTCAAGCACTTGAGAGTTCTTCTCATATCGCATTCTAAATAGTACTCTTCAAAAGTTTTGGGCACCTATGGGCTTGGTACACACATTAGGATAAGAAGGATTTTTCAAATATGAAAATACTTCTTTTTTTTTTTTTTTAACCCTCTCAGGGCAGGTGATGCAGATTTGCAACAAGCAAGTACCTTTACTCTACCTGTAACAAGAACTTATTTTGAGCCTGAGAGGGTCACAACAACTGGTCGTGAGGCGTTTGGGCCGCTCCTTTCACCCCCGACCAGTCGAGCAAGCCACGTGTGTTCCATGCCTACTCACCGTCAGTGGTGCTGGACTTTAGTCTCTGGCAGAGACCGTCTGTGTCTCCATAGCTATCCTGGATCTTCTGCAGAGCCTCGCCCCCCCTGAGCTCCATCAGCTCCCTCAGCTCCTTCAACGTGACCCCAAAGTCTCCGGCTCCATGGCTCCCGTCTTCCCTTCCTCCTCCACGAGTCGCTTTGGGGTAAAACTCCACGGCGCTGTTAGCCATTTCGCCCATTGTCGCTGTTGTTGACATGACACAAGGTTGGTTTGTGTTGTGTTCGTCCTTCCCCACCTCCTTCCTTAGATGTCCTCAGCTCAGTGACCGGCTTGTGTGCTCGCTGGCAGCTTATTCATGTGTTCAACAGCCCGTTGCCCTTCCTCCTTGATTTCTGATTCAAAACCGTAGAATGATTCTCTTTCGCTTCAATGGCCTTTTGTTGAAGAAGGGGGCGCCGATTGTGTTGTTTTTCTCCTCAGGGTCTCAGCTTAGCCTTCCACTGCTCCTTCACTTCTCCATCACTGGAGGAGGAGGAGGAGGACGGTGGGAGGGGGTGAAGAACAGTGCGCAGGAGCACTCGAGAAGCACGGTATCTGAACGAATCCAGCTTTCTTCGCCTCCGTCTCTCCTGTCTCCCTCCCGCCGGGTTCACAGCCAGTCCATGGACGGGCGAGCCAGCCGACGCATGTGCGGTTGGGGGTAAAAGGGGATGACGGACAGATGGTGAGTGTGGCCAAAGGCCAAAGTAAGACGATGAATCAGAGAGAAGAAGTGGGTGCAGATGTGAGGTAGGTAGTCGCAACTGCTGCTCCAGAGACCTACGAGACAAGAAGAATCCGACATCATGAGGGCTCACGCAGAGTCAGTGCATCCAAGTTTAGCTCTGAAGACATTTTAAGCATCAAGACGGAAAAAACGAGTGTGGATATGTCACAAGACGGCTCATCTTCTTTCACGTGCTACCTGCCATGTACTGTATTTAGTTTATGGCCGCTTGAGGGCAGTGACGCAAACTATAGCCTTTCGTTCAATGAAAAAGACATCAAGGAGCTTTTCCCTTGCCTTTGGAATTATATTGTTAGACAACAACCATTCCAAATATTATAATAATTAGGCATGTTCAATAGTACCTTTTTTTCAAGACCAATACTAGTCCTGGTATTTACTCTTGAGCTCTCACTGATCCCAATGCCAAGTACCGATACTACTAGTACTTTCAAACATAAAATTTCAATGAGCACAATCACAGATAATGTTGAACAAAAGACCTTGCTGTCATTTTGACACACATGATGAGTCGCCAATGTGTCAAACGACCGCAGTATAGCACCAACTACTGGCAAGGAGAACTTATTGGATGTCAGGTTTACTTATTTTTCTTGCCTTAAGTACTGTGTCGGCAGCTGGTATTGTCCGCCTGATACAATACCTGGTAATGGTACTCGCCCATCCCTAATAATAAAAATATACAATATATGATGGTGTCACGTTGCGTGGTGGTGGAGGACCCCAAAAAGCAGGCAAGAGGGAGGAGCAGGGTGTACTTGACAAATTGTATTAAAACATAGAGAAAACTAAATCCAAAACAAACAAAGTCCTAAAAACAAAAAGAATCCAAAGTATCAAAAAAAACACAGGCTGTAGCTAAAATTAACAGTCAACCAGAACATGATCGAGAACATGACCGAAAAATATGACAGCGACAGCAAACAAACAATGACCCGACCATGAGTGGTCGTGCCGGGAGTCCTTTTAAAGCAATAATTAGATAACGACCAACAGGTGTGCAGCTGCAGGGGGAGCCCTACAGTGCCACCTGTTGGTCCCAAACAGAATCATGACAGATGGACTGGGGGAAATCAGTTTTATGACATGAGGTGTGTGGATCAGTTACGAATACTGTATCTACCAAATATCAATATATATTTTTATCCAGATAAAAAGAAATTAGAAATAAAATAAGAGTAATTTAAAAGGTGTCCTATTTACATACTATGTTTAATTAGGCACAGCGCGGCAGTTGACTGGTTAGCACGTCGGCCTCACAGTGCAGAGGTGAGGGGTTTGATTCCAGTGGGGTTTGCATGTTCTCCCAGTGCCTGCGTGGGTTTTCTCCGGGTACTCCGGTTTTGTCCCACATTCCAAAAACATGCATGGCAGGCAAATTGAACACTCTAAATTGAATGGTTGTTCGTCTGTGTGCTCTGCAATTGGCTGGCAACCAATTCAGGGTGTACCCCGCCTACGGCCTGAAGACAGCTGGGATAGGCTCCAGCAAGCCCGCGACCCTCGTGAGGATTAGCGGATTTAAAAAAAAAATGGATGCACAGATGGATGTTTAAATTAGTGTAGTTTAGGCTCGAGCATGCATTGCTATGCATAAGAAGAATCAGGAACATCAGGAACACTACTGGGAACAAATCCAAAACCGTAAAGAGCAGTATCAGAACATTGTTTGGTAATGGAAATCTCTGAGCAGGTAAACATGGCACTGAGCATGTATGCATTTGGAGTGGTCTTATTCCCATAAGTATCAATATTGGTCCAAAATTCCCTCACTGAAAAAAAAAAAAGTCTGATACTGCGTACATTGATGCGGGTATGCACCACTGTAATCACCGTTAGACCCTCAAATTGTCTGGTGGCTCTTAATGCTGAGCTGGCATACATTTGGCTTTAGAGCTCCCCGCTGCACCTTACAACAACTCTGAGAAAAGCGCTCGAGAGTGAACGAAAGGAGTGAAGCTTCACACTCAACTGTTCCTCTATGCAACACACATTTGACACGTTTGAAATCGAATGTTCTCAAATGAAATATGCACCTGGAAATGTGGATTCCTGGGACTATAGCATGTCCACACCACATGAGCAATCGGCATCCTCTTTCACATCAAAATTATGAAACAACCTGGCAAATATATAAAATTAAGAATACCACTTTTTTTTCAGACCAATGCCATTACGACTACTCGAGTCTTGAGTACTCAATAAAAGCGGTATAGAGAAGTGTTTCCCAACCTTAATTGAGCTACGGCCCCCATTCTATATTGGGGGAAAAAAAGTCATGAAAAGTATGAATACTGAACGACTGATGGTCTCATCTGAGTGTACACCAAATCAATACTGCAGAGTGTGAAATCTGGACCTGCTTGATTGAACACAAAGCGAATATACAGGAAGCACTGACATAGATTGTTGTTCAAATAGCAACGTGTTGATTTTACCTTCTGCCATCTAATGGAAGAGCATTTAAGTGTTCTGAGTGTCACGATACATCACTGGTATTAAGACATGAAAAAAGACAGTATACTGTTTATACAATTCATACGCGGTATTTTAAATTCTGATAAAATTATTGAAACTATTGTGAAAAACAAAAATATTGTGAGGGGTGGCGAGGGGGGGTTTGGATACAAAAAGTAAGAGGATCGCTCGTGGAAGCTATTATGTAACCATCAACCAACCAAACGAACATAACGTTCAGGAAATCCCAACCAAACATAACTCCCAAGAAATGTTACTCATGTTCCAAGCTATCTTTCCCAAAACGTTTCAGGAACCAAAAATTACTGTTCTCGTCAGCTTGGTCCCTTGTGTTTAACCAATCAGATATCCTGTCCGTGTGATGCTTATTGGCACTTATCACTTTGCTTGTATTTAGTTAAAGTTTAGTATTTTTTTTTTTGTACTACACAACTTGTTCACCTTTTGTTTTTTATTTTTGGAAAATAAATACATTTTGTTGAAGTACATCCCGCACTCTGGCCTGAATTGTTCATTCATTTTCCGAACCGCTTTATCCTCACAAGGGTCGTGGGGGGTGCTGGAGCCTATCCCAGCCGTCTTCCAGCAGTAGGCGAGGGACACCCTGAACCGGTTGCCAGCCAATTGCAGGGCACACAGAGACAAACAACCATCCGTGCTCACGCTCACACCGAGGGACAATTTGGAGTGTGCAGTCAGCCTGCCATGCATGTTTTCGGAATGTGGGAGGAAACCGGAGTACCCAGAGAAAACCCACGCAGACCCGGGGAGAACATGCAAACTCCAGGAGGCCGGAGCTGGAATTGAACCTGGTACCTCTGCACTGTGAGGTCGACGCGCTAACCACTGGCCCACCTGGCCGCCCGGCCTTAATTGTCTTCTTGCTTTTCTGCACTTGGGTCCACCTCTTGTCTCTACACCGCACAAACCCACCCATGACATGAACTTTTCATAAACAGCAGTTAATCGTTGATGTTTTTTTTTTTTTTTTCCAAGAGAAATGACAACACTTAATGAATGATAGTCCCGGTAATGTTGAAGCGGCAACTGTCCATCAGGGTGGGTACACTTTGGACAATCTTGAAAATAACAGCTGCCCTGATGGAAGCTGCTCTCATCGAACACACTCTACATAATTTCCTAATTGTGGAATTCATGTTTCAAACCATCTCTGGAGATGATTTAATTAAAAATAACTCTGACATCAACAATGTTCTGTGCAGCCCGGGAGCTTGCGTTGCTTCCACTATCCCGAAGCTTGCTTCATCCCCACATGAGCAATTACTGAGGCTGTGACTGTGCTGAATACTGTCAGAACCACACGTGTCATGCACACGCACGCGCGCACACACACTATTCTGATGAGGCTATTTTACATCAGCAGAAGCATGAAAGGGAGAAAAAAAAGCCCAATTGAAGCTCATAATGAATTCTTTGTCTCCTCCCTCCTTTCCACTCCTCGCCCTCTCTGGGCTCTGTCATGCATCTCGTCCCCCTCCCGCCCCCGCCCACCCCCCTCTCCCGACTGAGAGTGTTAGTTTATAACTGAGTCACCCTGCTCCCTCCTTCAGGTTTCCTCTCTTACAGTACCTGCTCCTCCAAATGCACATGCGTGCGTGTGTGCGCATCATGCTACATGGCTTACTCATCTCATCATTTGAATTCCCCCCCCCTTTCTCCTCCTGTGACTTTCTCTCCAACTATGAGCTTCCTGCCATTGCAATCATTTATTTACTCAGCCTGTCACACTCTTTCTTCCCAGCCTGGTCTCTTACTCACTGATTCTGTCTGATTTTATGAAGCTTACACAAGAACGGAGCGCCTGCTGCAGATATCTCTATCTTCAACTGCATGTTTCTGTTGGACTCATTCGGAGCTTTGACGTGTGCAATTGCACGTGTACAGTAGACACGCGTAAAGGAGTTGGAAAACATTCACAATGTTATTGCTCGTTCGTCATTTTCAAATGAGCTTTGCACGCACAGCCCATGTCACTTATGCAACTGTATGCATCACAGATATCCACCCTCATGCCCAGAGACATCACTCTCGCTGTCAACGCACATACACACAAACGTGTCTTTGGGTGCAGGCCTTTCTAAATAAGAGAGCGTGACAGGCAGAAAGAGAGCGAGAGAGGACTTCCATGGATGGCTGAGATGTGTTTGAAAATGAAAACAGTCAAGGAAAAGGTCAATGCAGTTCTTCTCCATGTCTCTCCGAGTCGTAATGTTTTCATTTGTTTGAAGTGGCACTCCTTCAAATACGTCAGGACATTGGGTGTACAATTATTTTCTCGTATTTTCTTTTGCCACTCATTTTTCCTCATGATACCACCTTACGGTGAGGTGTGTCACCTATTTCCTGGATGCTTATATCCACTTCTGTGGAGCAATCGGCCTGAACAATTAATTGAATTCAAAATGATTTTGCAATGTAAAAGAATGGAAATTTTCAAATGGAAAACGCTGGAAAACAACAATAACAACCTCTGCTTCATTTCAGTCGGTCAGCTTCATTTTTTTTTTTTTTTACATGTATATCATGTATTTTTTATTCATTTATTCCGTGCCTAACCTTCCTGTTATCCTCAAATATAAGTTACACATTTTACTCTTGGACTAATTTTGACTCCAGGGATATTTGGCTCCAGAAAATGATGTACATGAATTTGTTGACTAATGTTTGAGGTCAAGCACTTTGTTTATTTGTTGAGTAGCCCCTTGATAATATAACTTATTAGCGAGGTGACACACCTTCCAGCGCCACCATCTGGTCAAACTTTTAAATTAGAATTAATATATCTGAAAAGGAGGGCGGCCCGGTAGTCCAGTGGTTAGCACGTCGACTTCACAGTGCAGAGGTACCGGGTTCAATTCCAGCTCCGGCCTCCCTGTGTGGAGTTTGCATGTTCTCCCCGGGCTTGTGTGGGTTTTCTCCAGGTGCTCCGGTTTCCTCCCACATTCCAAAAACATGCATGGCAGGCTGATTGAACACTCTAAATTGTCCCTAGGTGTGAGTGTGAGCATGCATGGTTGTTTGTCTCTGTGTGCCCTGCGACTGGCTGGCAACCGATTCAGGGTGTCCCCCGCCCACTGCCCAGAGACGGCTGGGATAGGCTCCAGCCCCCCCCCCCCCCCCCCCCCCCCCCCCCGCGACCCTTGTGAGGATAAAGCGGATCAGAAAATGGATGG
>CAAKHF010008337.1:0-12036 GCA_901007745.1 Hippocampus kuda
CCGCACAGCGTGACAGCGGCATTTATCTCTCTCCATCTCACTCTCTCGCACACACACACACACACACACACACACCCCTTCAGCTTCCTCTTTTCCCACTCATTTGTCTTCCCTTCATTGGCCCCTTTGCCACGTCGACGTGGTACAAGTTTCATATATCACATTAATCCCTGACCAGGAGCTTCAAATAAACTTGTTTTCACATGCATTTATGCATTCCTACATAGCTTTACTCCTGTCGCGCGTGCACACGCGTGTGTGTTTTGCACATGAGGACCCCATAATGGCGTCTACGAGGGTGTGTAGGTATACAGTGATATATGATTCATGAAGATGCGTGTGAGGCATATGTAATTCCAGCTCTACCCTCAGGACGAGAGACAACAAGGTAGTACATGAATATTTGATTTGCCGTAAGAAGGTGTGGGATCTACGCACGGCATTTTAAACAGACAAATGAGCATATTCCTCTTGGATGTCTACATACTTAGGCTTTTACGTCATGCAAATATATATATATATATATATATATATATATATATATATATATATATATATATATATATATATATATATATATATATATATATAATTTAATTGGTTTGTTTTCACCATTTTGAATAAAATACAACATCCTGTATGTATAACATTAATGGACATGGGGATACACTGACAAATATTTTAAAATTGTTACTAAAATGGTTTTTGAAGACCAAATCATAACTGTTATTTAGAACAAGCAAAGTGATACTGTCACAGATACATCTAGTACTTTGTGCTTGTTTCGTCGTTATTTCATTGATATTAAATGACTCAGAGCAGCCGGAGCTCATTCGATTTGTAGTCATTTTTCATTCTGTGGTTATCGTCACACTTTTAATTTTTGCCAATAAACACAAACATTGCTCCATAAATCCTATCCAAGTATGACCCAAGCGGTCATTGTATGTAATAATAAACTCCTAAAAAGCCACAAACGTTAATCCCAAAAACTTCTCCAACTCTGCTTCACATGCGCATAAACTTTGAGACTTCAACTCAGTGAGGATGTTGAGCATTTGTATCACTTTTGAATAATATTTTTTTAGAACCTTGAACCCCAAATTTTACAATTTGGAGGGGGGGAGCATTCAACTGGACTTCCAAGAATTGCTTGCCAGTGTCAGCACACAGAAAATGACAACAGAGAGTGTGTAGCGAGGGATTAGTCTCCATAGTAACCGCTTGAGTATTTGGATTTGATGAAATTCTGTGACATGTAAAAATGATTGGCAGCCCGCCCTCATCCACGGATGACCCATAGAAATCAGCCGCGTGGAGACAGTCTCCTCACTCTTTCAAACTCCACTTGTATGCGCTTCTCTTTGGGCCATTTGCATACGAAACACGGCATGCTTATTGGCGGGCTCGGGCTCGTTTGTGGGCCGCTTTCATATCTTAAGCTTGATGGCGTCTTTGTCATCAAGAGGATTGAAGGCAAGAAGCGAGGACTGCCGGATGAGAATAACTACATTTCGACATGAGAAAGAGAGAGGAGGCTCGAAGTTCATGATAAAAGTCTCTTTTATAGGCAAAAGGAGAAAAAAAACAACTTTAGTACAGGGTCTATGTGGCATGAAAAAGAGGCCACAAATGGTGACAATTATCATCATCAAGCATTTGTCATATCTGCGCGACCACACATTCGCTTTCCATTAATTGTGGACGAAAACCATGGAAAAAAATGCTTTAAGATGTGAAAAATACGTGTGCAGGCATCTGGGTTACCTTATGAATTGACACTTTTTGTGACTTTTTTTTCACCCACCCAGTGACTTTGAGGTGAACAAACATAATTATAATTAATATGTTGGGTTGAGTCAATAAAACATGAAACTGCCTCGTAACAACTCAAAACTTATATCAAATATCCTCAGAGTTAATGTTTTCATCACGTAGTTTTGGTTGTAGTTATCGGTGGTGTGCAACTGTACAGCATTATACTTAGAGCTGTTTTGTAAAAAAAAAAAAAAAGGATTCTCTCATGTAACTAAGTCAGCCAAAATATTAACAAGCATACACTTCAACTTGAGAGTATTTTTTTTTTTTTTTGCCAGAATCAACCAATGCATAGCTTTGAGTTTGACAATGAGATGAGGTGGGTGCCTCAATGTGCAAATTCAATTAAGCTTGATCAACTGTTTAGTTTAAAAATGGCATTAAAAGTCAATAAAAGTCAAAATTTTCGGTTGAAACATAATTTGATAAATATACATTAACACCAACTTGGCATTTTCAATCGCTTTATGAATATGGAACGTTAAATCCAGTACTTGTCAAACAACGTCCACTAGGTGGCACCAGTGTTCCACACAATGTTGAACAGCAGACTTCATCTCTTTCCCAAATGGGAGCGACCGAAAGAAAGGATTCCCAGCCTCAGCTTTTGGCAGCACAAAACACGTTGTCGAGTAAAAAGGAATTACAAAGTAGCCCTGCAAATATTTTAATAAATTTTGACAAGCCGATTAGACAAATCAAACTCACCCTAGCGTTCTGACGACATTTCATTTGACAGTGGTGCAAGGGAATCATTTTCTTTTCAGATGAAGCAACTTGTGTAAAAGTTGGGGTCATATTACCCAAAGAAGCATGAATGAAAAACAATCAGAAGCATGAATTAAAAAAAAAAAACAATTGCCTGTGATTGATTTGATTTAAAGCATGTGAATTAAAAGCAAATGTGCATCAAAAACAATTTTCTAGAAAAAATTCTCCAAACTGCCAGGGTTGAATGTAGATTCTTCATTATGAATAACATTTTACTAATAAACTGCAGTGGTGAAAATCTCTCTATTTTTAAAAAAAATTTTTTACACTTCTTTTTAATGTCATTGTCCTACGTTCATTTATTATTTTTGCTGCAGAATTACCTGTGGGACTAGATTTTTCTTGATTCCAAATTAATGGCAAAGTGCCCCAAGCTGTGGAGGAGAAGCCATAAATCGCCTTGTCGTGTCAGTACGTACATTTTCAGACGTGTCGAATGCCTTGAATAATCGTAGCTCAGTGGCACTGATCAAAGACATTGTAACCCCTTACATAAATACCCTCATACACTCCCAGACTCTGTTATTTAACACACACACACACACACACACACACACACACACACACACACACACACACACACACACACACACACACACACACACACACACACACTTGACTTTTGGAGGTTTTGCCTTTCATCGTTGATTATTGCTGCTCATCAGTATCTTTCTGAGTTTTAAGTTTTACAAAAGAAATGGCAATATGCATTTTGGAAGATATCAATGTGTGAGGTTCCCTCAGGGGGCTCAGGTCATGGGCCATCTAAGCCCCACCCTGCGCTGCCTTCACACACACCCTCTGGATGCTGATTGGTTTTCAGTGTGAGGTCAGGGAAAGCAGCTGAAATTGGCTCCCTCGCTTTCTTTTTTGTCCTTTGACAGAAGAGTCGGCTGAATATTCAGACCACATACGTTGCGAATGTCCAGTCAAACGTTGTGACAACTTTCATCTTTGGGCTCCTTTAACATTAATAATAACGACTGAAGTACTTCGAAAACTATATTTAGTCAAATTATATAGTACCCAATTGTACCAACAAAGTGTCCTCAGATTTTTAAAAAGTCCTTCAATCGGATTCTACACACATACGCACACACCCACACACACACAGCCACCCAAAAAAATAAAAATAAAAAGAAAGGCCTTTGCCTCTTTCAAATGGCAATCTTTCCTTGTTTTCTATTTTCACAATTTATGTAAAAACAAGGCAAATACAGCAATCTTTGTTTTTTCTTGTAGCAGACATTTTTTAAAACAGTGAGTGTAGGTGTGGTGACGAAGCAAACAAAGCAAAAATGAAAACCACGCAGCTAATACCTGTCTTATACCGATCCATGTGAAACAAGCTAAGAACAAAGCAGACAGAAACTGAAAGGCAAGAATTTGAGCAATTACGGTAATAAAATTCCATGACTGGTGTCACAAAAGCTGTATTTCAAACCCAAACTACAAACAATTACTTTTCCGATTCAATGTGGTGCCAGACAACCAACCAGCACGTCTATAAAGAGATCCTAACCCATTTTCTGTACGTGGGGAGAAAATAAAACAAAACTTTATGAAGTGTTGTTTGTGTTTTGTACAAGTTGTAACAATTCAGCATTATTTGAATGATTTTGAAGCATCTCCTTTCTCAATTTGGCAGACTTATACGCTCCGTGTTATCATGCGCATACAAATGCAAACGCATGCCTCATCACGCACAATGCAGTACCTTTTCCCCTTTTCTATTTCTGCACGGGGAGTCCCCGGTGCCCTGTCCCTATCATCTGGCTATGACACCCACTCGCTGGGATGTGGCAGCTCCCTTTAGAAAGCCAATCATCTACATGCCATAACCTTACGGCTGCCTTTTGTCTGGGATCCGCTCGTGTTGCTGCAGCAGGTTTGACTGCTGAACAATTGTGCGGGGCATACACAAAACCGATTAAAGATATTCGCTGAAAGAGTGGAATGGGCCGATCCCGATGCTGATACTCTACATCCCAACTCGTATACTACCACAGCTGATAGATATCATGTTACCAGAGGTCACATGCTGTACTGTCCTAAACTAATCTGTTCTCCCTGAGCATGCTTGGCAGGCAAACTGAACTCCCTTCATGCTCGTTTATTGACACTCCTAAAATATGACATACACGGTTACGGTGATGTCACGTTACGTTGGCAAACTTGAAAAAGAAAACGAGGCAGACTGGGCTGACTGAATACGTTCACGAATGCTGAATCATAAAAAGCTGGAACGATAACATGGTCAGTCTCCACTCATCATCTGAAATATCGTGAGCATCCTTGGGTCCTGCAGAATTCAAATGGGTTGAGATAATTCATTTAACGACTCGAATGACTGTTTTATCTGGATTTGAGAAAGTCTTATCGATCCAAATTGAAGACAAATAGTTATTGTGATCTTTTTGTGGTCTTTTTGTGTTTATGCCTCCCAGGAATCTTAATACTTCTAAAAGCAACTTTCACTTTACTTTTGCAATGAGTGTAACAAGACTGATAGGGCAAGTAAAAATATACAACATTGTAAGAAAAAAAAAAGAAACAACAAGCGAAAGTAGCATAACAAACTTTGCATGGGCAGTAAAGGACAGAGAAGAGACAGGAATGTCAGATAGGCCAGCTGTGAAAGAACTTTTTTGTTGTTGTTATTATCAGTTTGTGTCTGGCTTGGCCATGGGCTCTTTGCCCTCTTGGTCGCAGTAAACCAGAGTGAAATGTGCTTGTTTAAAGGGTCCGGTAGTGCTGTAAAAGTGACTTGCATTAGATTGTAGCGGTAGAGTGACCCACCCTGCATGCTTCCCCTCAACCCCTTTCTCCATTTTCAAACAACGTACGTAGTTATAAGTCACCACTTAGCTCGGCAGTGCTGCTTGAGCTGTCTTGTCGCGTCTGCTCACCAGCAGGGGGCAGTGTTACTTTCCCTGCATATTGAAAACCAGCGTTTAAACAAATACTTTTACTTATCCACATTTAATCAAAGACTAAACGCTCCCTTGTTGTTGTTTTTTTGTGTGACTTTTTTCAAAAATTATTTTTTATTCCATTTTAAATTAGTAGTGTGATTGGACTCGCCCAGCAGGTGTTGGCACGAGCACACAAATACGCAGCAGCCCACAACTTCAAATGGCTGGAATGCTCCACTTGCTTTCAAAAAGTACTCCACTATATGGGTCATATGTTTTGGAAGGTGGAGAATGACGAGAAGTGGGAATTGGCACAGCATTTTTTTTTTGAACATTTCGCCCATTTTCCATTCCCGCACTCACCTCCAAACCCTAATTAAAAAGGAAGAGCCATCAACTCAAACTTGAAGCCATCCCAAAGGTGCTGTTGGAAACAATGCACAAGCATTCTTGATGTTAAATGTTCCTCAACAGTTTATTCATTCAAAAGTAACCGACTAATTCAATGTATGTTCGTTTCGAAGAGCACACAGAGACACTTTTTTTTTTTTTTTTTTTTGTGGAAATGACATGTCATGCTGCTATCAAGCTACATCTACTCAAGAGATTTGGTCAAAAATCAAACCCGCCACCTGCAGGCTAATCACCCAGCGGCACATTTCCTTGTTAAATCGTCGTGTGTGTTTGCATGCGGCACCTTTTTTTTGCTCCTGGTGTTTGCGACTGTGCACTCGAGTGCCTTTGTATGCACGCGTGCACGTCCGGGGGTGACAAGCGAACGCTCGATGTCAGCCGAGGTGAGCGACTGCGGAATGTGGAGAGCGGCAGAGTGTGGCGCTCTGCGTGACACCGGTCCTGGAGACGAGGGGTTAAGCGGGGAATAGGGAATAGTCCTGGGGTAATAGCATGGGGGCGGAGGGTTGATGAAGGGTGAACAAAGGTGATGCTGTGTTTTACAAACACGACACCCTGATATGCTTTGTTGGCTCATTTGATAGGAGCATGTGACTGAAGGAATGTGCCCTCGGGGGAAATTTAATAGCAGTCAACATCAGCCTCCGGGCCTTTGAAAGTAAAAAAAAAATAGGGTAAACGCATTGCTTTCAGAGTGGAATAATTCGACTATGCAGTGGCAGAAATCAGGAGATGTAAGTGGGGAGAATGTTTTCCACAAATCCAGCAGGACCTCACTACTCATTGGCAGCCGTTATTGCAGTTATTACTCATGCTGTGCCTTAAAAGTAGACCCTCAGTGGATAAGCATGGCAAGTACTCAATGATCGTACTTTCTTTCAGGGTCCTTTCTTCTCCAAGCAGCTCTCAGATGCATGTCTGATATTTAGCCACATTATGCCCTCCTTTTCTTCAAGTCGACCAAAGAACCAAATGCGGATGCCACCTCTTACTCGAGACCACAGAGCCGCCGACTTAGTCCCAGGCGTGAAGCTCCATTCTCAAAACCAGACAGGAGCTGATTGGCTCTGAACTTCACATTCAACGTTTGCGGCCTAATGGCGTCCTCTAAAAGGGTAGCAGGCGAAACGCTTGACCTTCCGTTAATTGTCTCCTATGCATAACCACTTGTTAATTACTGGAAGAGCCAAAATGGCTTCTAAAGCTACTTTGTGAAAGGTCACTTGCCACTGGGTAATGAACAGTCTCCAAGGCGCTCAAGTTGATCGTGCGCTGTTCGAGCGGTGCGCCAATGGCTAAAGCTGCCCGATGACGCTACGTGGACGTCGCCTTTTGAGTTGAGATGACAAAGAGGAACTGGCTTTGGCTTTGAAGTTCCTTTGACCACTGCGAACGCTGTCTGCCACTTTTTTTTTTTTTTTTTTTTTCAAGTCGGGGCTATCGGCTGGAATTGAAATCTCGTTGGGGCAGCCTATTCAACATTCATGCCAAATAGTGTTATGTCAGAGTGGAGTAAATGTAAGCCTATAGAAGTGAGAGGTGCCAATTAATGACCCCGGTTTCACAACTTAACACACACACACACACACACACACACATCATTAGTACCCCGTTCTCGTTATCTTTTCCACCTAGTCTGTATATATATGTATAAAAAAAAAAAACATTCTTTGAAGTGACAGTCTAATCAGGCAAACGGTCATCTCTGCTGCCTTTTCCACAGCATATGAGATAGACGTTTATTTTAAAAAGCTTGTTAAAAGAGACGAGTGATAATACAGTGATAAACCAATTAAAGGGGGTTATATGATGCATATTAACAGTCTGTCCCCGTTCAAGTGTCAGGAATCATTAGCTTTAAATAAGTCTCGAACTCTTTTATTGTGTCTTATGAAAGCTTCCATATGACACGGAATCCCCAAAGCTACTCAAGGTGTCCATTGGGGGCTAACAAGTACCCACTGGCACCATGTGGTTTTTTTGTTGTTGTTTTTTGAGGGGTGGGGGACAAAACAAAAAGAATCAGTATAAGTATGCCGGAGTGAGTGCGCACCGCTCCCCTTTCTTCTCATCCAAGAAGGCGAAAAAAAGCCGCTCGCCTCTCAAAATTAACTTTAAATAAACGGCTTGTTATTATTTACTATTTTGAATTCTTTGAAAATCTAATTGCTCACATTTCACACTATAATACTGTAACTTTGAGTGTGTGTGGCCTTAAAAAGTGTGCCCTGGCCTGGTGAGATTTGTGGGAGACAGTGAATGAGAGTGTGTAGTTGGCTGTTAAAAGCTCAGGTTAGCAGCTGACTGTTAACTGATTTCTTGACGCCATTTTACCATAGCATCAGGTTATTTAAATTCAGCCTGCAAATAATTTCTGATTTGACGGCAGTATGAACAAGCCCTAATAAATGTGAATGAATAATGGTTGGGTCCACTTCAACAAATAAATGTCTCACATCAAGTTAATGACTCAATTTCTCTGCCGTTGAGCAAGGCATGCGGGGCCACTTTATATATATATTTTAATATATTTCACTAAGAAGTGCATTTATTTATTTTTTTCAACTTCCTCACTGTCTTTCATTTCGTGGGTGTTGCACAGTGATATTGCATTTTGAGCCCCAAAACAATTTTCCCATCTTATGCTGAGTGTGAACCCTGTGTTTTTTTTACCACTAACCTGATTATGGGTCAGGAAAATATGTTGGTTTCAATTCAGCAAAGGTACATAACCTCACCAAAGGGCACACGTAAGACATATACGAACCTTGCTGATGTTTTGTGGTTCAATCCCCACTTTCTCTACCTGTCCTTCTTTTTTTTTTTAATAACTCCTACTATTGTCTTGGTCCTTGCTGACAACAAAGGGGATAAATGAAATGCCTACTGTAAGTCCCCGTGGTTAGGCCTTGGACATGACATGTGTCAGCACATGATAAATTGGCTGCGTGTCTGTTCAATTTCAAATGCAAAGCTCGAGAGAGAGAGCTTGAGAGAGCAAGAGAGAGAGAGAGAGAGAGAGAGAGAATGGAGAATGTGGTGTGAGGAAGAGAGATGCAAGCATATTTCTGGCACAGCGAGAGGAGGAAGCCTCAGTTGCTGGATGTTTGTGTGTGGGGTAAAGATAAGGTAGTGCACAAGTTTCAGCGCAGGATGCCCACTTGCCGCGATTTAAGAGGTGAAATATTGGCAGCGGGGCAGCTGCTCGAGGAACGAAAAATGAGAGCTCTTTTCCCAAGTGTTATGAATCCCCATTTTGATGATGAAGCCACAAAGCGAACACATTTGCATTATTAACACTGCTGCGTCCCCTTTATCCTTGTGAGGCCAGTTGTCACATATATTGTTTGCTCAGTCATTGAAATGGGCAAAAAGAAAAAAAAAGTGGCTAAAATAAGAAGTATGCCACGTCTGGCTAATAATCTGTCAGAGCTAATCAGTGCAGCTGGGCTGCGAGGGTTGGCGCTTACATGCCAGGCAGCTGTGGGGAGTGTTGGGGAAGAGGCAAGGATGTCAGCCAAATCCAGCTTGTATCTCCAAAGCGGAGCTTCACAGGAAGGATTTTGGGGTGGTGGGGGGGCGTTGTGAGGTTAAATGAGGGAAGAAAGTGTCTCCAACACCTTGGAATGTTTTCATGCCTGCCTGCTTGATGGCAAACGTGGAAAGGATGGCACGCTCCTTAGCGATTGGCCTGTGTGGTGACAAAGTCCATCTTATGGTAATGCCAATCTAATCACCGAAAGGGATATCGCCATAAAATCCTTGGAAGAGATCTCGGGTCTCTCAGTGGGTCCCTTCCCCTCCCTCCTTTGCACCTAATCACCCTCTCTGATTTTTTTTCCACTTCTAAAGATACTGCGTTTCACAAATTGCAAACCGAAATGAGTTTAATTCCTTTACGTCAGTGGTCGCCATGACTAGCATGTTTACCATTTTTAAACACGTATTTAACATCTTACAAATTTCCAATGAACATCAATTTGTACTTTATTTTGCTCATTTACGGCCAAATCCCAATGACGTCAGATCCATTCCGTTCATGTGAAAGATTGACCAAGAGTCCTTGGTGGAATCTTTTTGTGGTGTCCTCTTAGTGGGCTTTCAAATTACAATTTGCTGGTTAAGACTTCAGGACTCTTGGACATGATTGTTTTAGCCATAACTCAAAACATGATATGTTTGAGATTAGCGTTGTACTCGAGACCACGCCAACTGAGACTAAGACATCGACACTAGAGAGTATCTTGGTCAAGTCCAAGGCTTGAGGAAGTCGAGACTGAGACAAGGTCAAGAGTGTATATATGTAAAAGAAAAATCACACGAATACACAAAAACCGAACAAAATGTATCTTTCTTTTTGGCAGCAAAAACAAATTCTGCCATGTGGTTTTTGAATCAAACAAATATCAAATGTCAAATCTAAGCAAAAGTGTTCTAGAACTTAGTTTTAACAAAATTTTCACAGAATCATACTTATTAAAGCTGAATTTTCATGGCAAGGAAAGTTCTCAAGAAAAAGTCAGGAATCATGCTTAAATTGCTTGATTGGCAGATGGACTGGCCTGGTCTCCACCGGTTTAGATCAGCAATCCCGAATCCGCTCTATTCAAGACCGAGACAAGACCGATTAAAAACAACTTTGATGAGACCGAGACCCTTGAAAAATGGTCTTGAGACTGGTTCTTGAGAACTAGAGGATGACTAGACATGCACAATGTTAAAACGGGACAAAATGACCGTCATTTTCTGCATCACATCGCATTTTTTTTGATAAAATTACTGCAAAGAAAATAATTCTATTTCTTTCGGAATTTCAAAGTGACCAAAGTGGATTCCAAACACGGTGAACCTGCTGAACACCCCCAAAATGATTCGAAAATATCTGCTGACCAGTTGAAGGAATGTGAAGGAAGTCTTGAAAACAGAAGGTGGACCGAAGGAAAAGTCCTAATTGTGCTGACCCAGGACCATTTTTTTTTTCCGTGTGATCTATCCACGTCTGAACTCTTTGACACCTCATCTGGTGTGCTGACGAGACGATGCTGTGCCTTAATTGAAGTGGGGTTGTCTCATCCCTGCTCTCCTATCATCCTCTTCTCTATGGGTCAGTGAGAGGTGGGGGGAAACCCCCTTGAGTACGCCACATTGGCGGGATTGCTATTTGCCTCCAGCCGCCCCGCAGAGAGCATGTAAGATTGAAGTTATTTTATGCTTGGCTTACCCCTCTCATCCACTCTTCCGCATCATATCTTCTTCGTCTTTCTTTTTTGCCTTCTCGCACTGCTGCTCCCCCGATTCCACCATTCCTATGATCCTCTCATCCTGCGCAAGGGGGGGCGGGCGGAATCTGTAACAGTTTTATTGGTGATGCTAGAGTTGAATAATAAGCTTTATGCAGTGCGTTGCAATTTTGACGTCGTGATCCTTTTTTTAAAATTCAAAATAGATGGTGTGGGGGACAGCCCGGTGGTCCAGTGGTTAGCGCATTGACCTCACAGTGCAGAGGTACCGGGTTCAATTCCAGCTGCGGCCTCCCTGTGTGGAGTTCGCATGCTCTCCCCCGGCCTGCGTGGGTTTTCTCCGGGTACTCCGGTTCGGGGTGTCCCCCGCCTACTGCCCGAAGACAGCTGGAATCGGCTTCAGCACCCCGCCGACCCTTGTGAGGACAAAGCGGATCGGCAAATGAATAAGTGAATGAATGAAAATAGATGGGTGGATTAAAAAACAAAACTTCCCCCGAAGTAGTTTTGATTCCACCCATGGCCTTCTATGTACCAACTTTGAATGTTCAATTAACCTACCACGCATGTTTGAAATGTGGGAGGAAACCAAAGTAGGCACGGGGCAAACATTGCAAACATTCAAGCTCCACATAAGAAGACTGAAACCTGGAGCTCTGTTCGGTGAGGCCAATGTGTGAACCAGTTTGTTAACGTGCCACCCATCTAAATATAAATGCATGTGTGTGTGTGTGTGTGTGTGTGTGTGTGTGTGTGTGTGTGTGTGTGTGTGTGTGTGTGTGTCTCTCTGTCTGTCTGTCTGTCTGTCTGTCTGTCTGTCTGTCTGTCTGTCTGTCTATACATATATAATTTTTTGGTGTGTTTCAAGTGTATTGCTG